>JAQFZC010000777.1:0-40617 GCA_034695205.1 Dicyrtoma fusca | reverse complement strand
TGGGTGGTCCCAATGTGTTAGCCTATATAGTCTAATGTTATTTGGTTCACTTTGTAGCCAACGAAAGACCCAGCCTGCTGTGCAGATGCAACGAGTCAAATTTTAATTGTGAGTCGCGAGTCTGGGAGACTGCAAGTTTATTCTTTGCCGCATGGTGCCTTGATGAATACAATCGATACAGCATATGAGGTGAAGGAACTCATCCTTAAAACCCAGAACACCAAATTCTTCAAAAGCAGATTCTTTTTTCTTAGAAAACAAATTATTATATTTTTTGACTGACAAAATTGGTCTTGTATCTCTAGATAAGTTTTCGACCTCATCGAATTTGGTTGAATGTGGATGGAACCCAGCTTGCCATGGTGGACAAGCAAGGTCATTTAAATGTGTGCACTTTGGGAAACGCGTCCGTGAAAACGACGCTTTTGCGAAAGTTGGACAGAAAGGACGTTTGGAATTTAATTTGGGCGAGAGATAATCCAAATCTGATGTGTGTCATGGAAAAAACAAGAATGTAATCGTTTTTCCATTCTTTCTTAAAAATAAGTTATACAAGCAATTATATACTAAACTAACTCTAAGTTACTAAATGGTGGAAAGATGAGCATGTGAATTTTCTTTCTTTACTTAGGTACGTGATGAGAAACGGGGATCCTGAGGAGCCAGTTTTAACTTCTGCTTATCTTGCGCATTTTAAGGTGATTAATTATTTTTAAAAAAAGTAAAATAAATGTAATGGAATTACTCTTACTCAACGTTATATTATAGTTTCGTACCCAGACGTATTATAGAAATGTATTGTTTCAAGTAGGATTTAAAAGTGACATCGGTGCTGATGGATGAGTTGATGATAAATCCGGAGAACCCAACCAAAGATCAGTTTGTGGTTTTGGAGACAAGAGCCCTGCGGGATACCCGGCTACTCATCGATAATGGAACGTCTCTGTCCGACGTGACTCGATACGTTGAGGATAACAGTCACCCGTGCTTATGGAGGCAATTAGCTCAAGCAGCCCTGAATCAGCTCAACTTACAAGTGGCAGAAACATCCTTCGTTCGTTGTAGAGACTTTGCTGGGGTTCAGCTCACCAAGAGAATTGGAAATATATCTCATGATTTAATTCGAAAGGCGGAGGTGGCCAGTTTCTTTGGAGACTTTCAAAAGGCTGAATCCTTGTATTTAGAAGCAGATAGAAAGTAAGAGTATCCGAGTAAAAAAAACATTCTGACAATTATTTAAAGAACGTTTAATTTAAGTTTGATCTAAATCGTTTTTTAACTGCCCATCTTTAGAGATCTTGCATCAGAAATGTGGAAACTGCTGGATGAATGGAAGCGGGTGGAAGCGGTAACAGTGCCGTTGACTCGTAACCGATCATCAGACAAAGCGCATAGGGAGATGTGCCTGGCAATGGGAGACATGCACGCCGAAAATCAAGAGTGGGCAAAGGCCTTAACCTTTTATGAATCGGCGGATGATAATCCTAAAATGATGCATTGCTTTCTAATGCTGGAAGATTACAACAGTTTAGAAAAAATGGCGAACACTCTCCGTGATAATGACTTTCTCCTTCCTCAAATCGCGTCTGCCTTTGCCTCTGTTGGACTCTGTGCCGAAGCTGTGAGTGCAAAACTTGATAATTAATTAATCGATTTTAATTATCCTAGAGCATAGTTAAGCTTACGTAGGTGCTTAGGATAAAATAAATCAAGTAAAGGCAGTATTACTAGGCAGTACATGGTTGATTCTGAAACTTTTCCACCTTCACAGGTGAAAGCATATATGAAATGCGACCAGCCGGAGAAAGCAGTCGAAACAGCAATATCCTTGTCTCAGTGGAACCTGGCCTTGGAGCTAGCACAGAAACATTCTCTGAGCATTGTAGGACCCGTCCTTCTACGTTATGTTACGTAAGTGACATGCCTAAATTGCCACCAAAAAGATTTATGCAATCCCGTAGATAGAGATATTTACCACCTAAATGTACCTCCATAACTGTGAGTTTGAATTTTCTAGGCATTTGCTTAAGAATGGTGAAATCATGCCAGCTGTAGAATTGTTAAAGAAGTCGGACAAACCCTACGCTGCTGGAAAGCTCCTTGCAATGGTAATTCCAGTAAATTAGGCATTTGGGAATTTTCATTGAAATTGAGTTAAGTATTATTAATGAAATTATATAATAATAAATAAAATATTACTTTTACTTATCATCCCTGGTAAATGTAGATGGCGTTAAAGGAGCTGAAATCGGATGAGCCCAGACTTGTGATGATTAAAAAACTTTTCATTCTCTCTGCAATGATGTTTAATTATAAAACGAAGCGCTTCTTCCGAGGTAGTAATACACCCGCACTCGGCTCAAGAATAACGGAAGGGGAAGAGGACATTTCCTTTGAAGACTACATCCCTGACGAGTACCGTCCAACTCCGGAGGTTTATAAATGGATTCGAGAGACGCCCTGGCGCGGAACTGAAGCTCTTCATTTTTTAATTCTAGTTCAAAGATTTATTCTGACGGGGCAGTATGCATATGCCACTAGGACTGCACTGACTCTCCGGTAAGGAGGTCCTAAAAGCACTGGCGGTATAAGTATTCTGACAGAGTTATTATTTTCCAATGAAAATTAATTTTGTATACATTTTTGCACACTTCTACGTTCAATAACAGGAACTATTCGGATATACTTGGCGAGGAAAGAGTGAGTGCGTTACTTGCACTGGCTTCTGCTAATAGCAGAAACTTTGGAATTTGTTCCCGGGCATTTATGCTTTTGGAGTCTTTGAATGAGCAGTATGCCGAGACGGCTTCCGATTTATTCAGTGAGCACACTCCGAAAGACAGCCGTGTTCACAAGGTTGAGTGCTACAAGTAAGTAACTCAGTGCATGTGCGTAAACTTGTCATAGGGGAACATTAAGTACCTATATTATATAGTTTTTGTAATTATTGCTTTCTCTTTGTTCAGGTGTAACACGACGGTCCCGGATAACGTGTCTGTATGCTCGGGATGCAATACAAAGTTTGAAACTTGCATCATGACAGGTCGTCCGCTGTCTGATGATATCGTGAACATTTGGACTTGTCAAGTTTGCCGGCACTCTGCGGATGTGAAAGAAGTTAAAAGTCGACATTTTTGCCCATTGTGTCATGCTGAAAGGCTGTCAGCCTTGGATGACGTGATTTGATTGGATCATAAAAGGATACTTCTAAAAACGCACAGTACCAAACACACCGCAGTTTTCATTCTAATAGCAATTTTGTAATTGTGAAGATTTAACATTCGTCTAGTCAGCACAGTATTATTTTTATAATTGATTTTATATGATTTACTTACCTATATTATTTTTTTGATCTCCCTGTAAGTTAATGTTTTGAATTTCGAATGTTTCATGAACATTCCAACTAACTGTAATAACATGACACAACTTATTTATGTACTATCTTAAATTGTTAAAGCTAGTTCAGTACGATTTCTGTGTGAAGTTTTCAGAGTGAACTGTAGATACCTACATAGATTGGCCCGTGCCTGCTTTTTGAGCTACGTTTTGAGTCCGTCCAAAAATATGTGTCTTACCTATAAACTAAGTAGGTAAATAATTTAAATAAAATATTGCATTATCAACTTAATTATAAACTAGGAATCTATTATTTTTTTAAAACAATTAATGCATACTCAAAAGTACTGTTTGGCCAAAGACGAGCAACATTTTGTAGAACCTTTGAAGCATCTACAACATCCGGATAGAGATCGCCGATGAGTTGTAGCAAAGAAAGCAACAATAGAATTATCGTATTACAATTAGAAGGTAACAATGCAAAGATAAAACGATCGGTCAGTGCTAATAGTTTAAAAAAAATATTTCAAGGAAATTACACGTACTATAACGAGTTTACACGCTGCGGGTAGAAATAATAAATGGAGACATGCCTAAATCAGTGCAAACATTATACCTAGGTGTCTTTTTGCTTCACGGTAAAAATTCATAAATTCATTGTGCAAAAACAGGAGCTGTAATATTTCTAGCCGGATCTATTACTAATGAGGCCAAAACACCGTTTTTCCATTAGTTAAGAATAAACGTAAAGCAGGTACATACGCAGCACATAAATATATATGCTATACTAACCTCACTTTATTTCGATTTATTACTATGCCCCTTACCCCTTAAAAGGTTAAAAGTACTTATATTTAAGTACTTTAAGTGGGACTGCACAAGCTACCTATTAGTGCTATTAGCTATGAGTTGGGGCAAAGGGCAATACCTTTCGACTTTGTATGTAAGTAAGTACCAACAAAATAGTCCCCTCCCTGCTATAGTCTATTCTTCAAAAACTAGGTCAAATTCCATTCATCCTATTTTTTTAAAAAAGTATGCTTTATTCGCAAAAATATAGATTATATAGATTATAGATTTATAAAGAAGAAACTAGAAAGCAGGGAAAACCAAAACGTATTATTAACTATATAATTCTCTACCATTGAATTACTAATTGCTATTTCTAAAAAATACATTTATTAACGTTGGCGCTGCACTACGATCAAAGCCAAAGCTGTAAGTACATACAGACAGTAGTCTACAGCATAGTACAATACTAATTGCATTCAGGTATTTATATACGTTGGTTAGTTACGGTGGAATTCAACGTACATAGGTATGCACTTTGCACTGTACTAGAAGAGTATAGGGATTACCATTTTGCTTGAGCATTTAGCACGTAGTAGTAAGGAAATATTGTGTTCGGCGAGATTATATGAATCATTTAAAGCACAATTTTGCTGAAACGTTTCAAGTGGTAGAGCAACTTCCCAAAGTCTAATATATTAAGCATATTTCTATTATGCATTGACCTTTGCAATATTCTGTCTGTTTCGTTTGCACCGTAATTCGGTTTTAAAGTTACAACCCGCAATAGGATGGTTTCTGAACCTGAATACGCTTAATAGAGCAAACCTCTTCTAACTCAGGCAAGTCAAAATAGGCTAAATAGTTACAAGTACTAATTACACTGATGTATGTATGTACATAGCATAGTGAAAAAACGGAATGTCTGTTTCTTACGTTTAAAAGGTGCCATAACCAAAATACTTAGACCCCCCCCTGTGTTAAAAAATCCGGTATGATTAATTTTTGATTTGAAATGTGCTTTTTAAAGAGGAATGAATGGGAGATAATTATCAAAAACATTCATCCAAATGAGGCCACAAATGCAGAATTTACAGCAATAATCAAGTGCGATTTCGAAAAATTTTAAACGAAGGGATGATCTGTAATAATATCAAAATTAAACGGAGAACACGCTAAAAATACTTTCAGGATTCACCCATGTGCTTCACACCCCCAAAACGGGGGTAACTATGTGTTCATACAATCTCGCCCGACCCTTCTTGAGCAATTGGGAAATTACCTAAGTGATTTCCCGCACTCACACTAGTGCAGTGTGCACAAACCTTGTGCGTCCGTATAAATACCTCGTACGTCGTGTCGTACGGCATGAATGAGGCATGAATGAATTACGTCCTAGATCCTTTGTGACTATACAAGCCTTTGCTAAAAACTATTTCGTCAATTAATATATTTGCTTCTTTGGGGGGGATTGTTCTCTTGCCCATTCGCATCGTGATCGCAGATCCCACTTGGGGGCTCAAATAAAATTAAATAGAGTAATGTAGTGTAGAAATGGTAAAAGTGAAGTAGTGTATATGTAGGCATTTGGAGTTGAGTTGAGTTGGGTGGTTTGGTTATTAGGTGCCCTTCTGCTTTCTTTCTGTTCAGTTTGACCGTACACACTCAGCGTACGTCGTATAGTAGTGGCAATTTAATACAACGTGCGTACAGTAGTGGTCGAATAGGTGAGGGGCCTTTCAAATACGACCTCGTAGAAATGAATATACCTTGCCTTCACTGGCGACTTGGACCATTATTAACGTTATTTATAACAAGTTATTTATAACAAGTTATTTATAACTAATCAACCAACGGTTAAGCCTGTGAAATCGCACTAACCAGTGCCCATCATTGTTACAAATGATGATTAGCGTGATCTTGCAATTAACGTTAACAATATTATTGCAGGTCACAAGTGAAATCAAGGTCTAAATAATTAATTACACACGGTCCGCAAAAATCGGTCTTTCTCGATTTAAACAAACCAGATTTCGATTTTCTAATAAAATTCTCTATTACTATTTACTACTGTGGTGGCTACTGCACAATACATCATCTATTCGGTATTTACCGAGTCCCTGTATTCAGTCAGTACATACGAAGTCTGGAGCGGTAACACAATTAGTAGTAAATAACTAACAGATTGTATCAATTTTCACAATGATCGCTATTGAATGACAATGGTCTTTTTTGACAGATGTATCTATTTTCTAAGGGTGTAGGATATTTTCCATCTTAATAAAAGTAAGTACATGTTTGTCTTTCATTTCATTGATTGGAATGGAATAACGTTCAGCGTTATTTTGTACTGACCACTTTTAAAAGCGTTTATCATCATGTTTTGCCTATTTTGAAAGCCTACCTATTCGAAACCCGGAAACCAAGGAAAGAATGCTTTACAAAAGTATTTTTTCCGAATATTACCTTTTTCAAAAAGGCCAAAGCTATATACTATAGAAATTCGCATTTTGAAAAACATTCTAAACTACTAACTAGCACTTTGACAAAGCTCAAAACAAGAAATTAACATTTTGAAAGACATTCAAAACTAGTAACCAACACTTTCAAACAGGTCAAAACAAGAAATTAACATTTTGAAAGACATTCAAAACTAGTAACCAACACTTTCAAAAAGGTCAAAACAAGGAATTACTATTTTCAAAACGTTATAAAACTGGATATTAGCGTTTCGAAAAGGTTAAATAAATTCTCAACACTCATTTGACCACTTCATATATCCGAGGCTCCTTCACTATAGTGCAAACAAAGTGCAGTGCAGTGTAATAGTACAGTGTGGTGAAGTTGGAGTGGGACGACGTGTTTGTATGTGTATAAACGTGAAGCCCAGCCACTATAAAGCAGCCACAGAGCCAGCGAGTTGTAGAGAAGAATAACACAGGCGGATTTAGACGGATATGGACGGTACTAATAAAATGAAAAGGAGCCATGCGACACACTAAACTTATACAAATGCTACTATTTCCACTATTTTTCGTCCCTGCTCTGTCTCTGTCTACATATAACTACACAGTTTACTAAATTAACTAACTGTGATACTCAAACTGAGGTATGTGCTGCCTTTCAGTTTGTATTAGGCTCCTGAGTGAGTAGTTAACCATATTACAACTTTTACTATGAGTATAAAAATTAGAGTCATTTCAAGTCAGTCAAGCCATGAGCCAAAGCCAAACTATTAGTATATCCATTCTATGATAAATATGCACTTTTTTATGCACTAGAGAGTACACACTACACAGTACGTACAGAATACTGAGAATTGAGAATATACAGTCTGTCTGCACTGTAGTGCAGAGACAGGCCAGGCTTCTGGCTTTATTATTAAAGTGAAATAGGAAAGTAGAGAGTATAGGAGACGTAGTGAGTAGTGGTAACTAGGATAAGGAAAGAGTGCGAGAGATATACTCAATTCATCCTATAAAGTGAGCGATTCAGCAAGAATCAGACAGAATTGAGCCAAGAAGAGCATATAAACGAACCAAACCAGAGGAAAAAGCATAGACACGGTTTACACGAGTGCACGATGTTGACCATGCTGAACCGCAAAATCCAGAAGACAAATATTAAAAATCAAAATAGTCAATTTATTTTTGTGAATCTATCGAATGACAGAGTAAGCTCAAGGAATGGATGTTAAACCGGAAGAGATTCAAGATTTGCTCGAGTTTTTCGCCAAGAACACCTACAAGGCACGGGACACTCAACCTAAAGTAAGCTCAACTTGTCTCTTAGTCTCTTGTACCTACATATGGACAATTTTTTTAAAAGTAGAACAAACGGATCCTGGACGGACGGGATCTCCGGTAGTCTGTGACACTCTGCTTTCACATTTGACATTCTTTCAGAATCATTGGTTTATTGGATTTTAGTGGATTCATTTATTTTTATTTGAGTCACACTTGAAAGTAACATCGTCATTAACCTGTGACCCGTATTTTTATTTTGTTTCATTTGATTGATTACTGACTGTTCAGGCGGAATTAAAATTCGACTCTTTCTCATCTTTCAATCCATTAATTTCAATTCAGTGGAATTCGAACCTTAATGTTAAATATGTTGTAACGGATGTTTTTATGTATGAAAGCTTTGTATTGTAGTTTGTACTG
The DNA here is from genome assembly GCA_034695205.1 of Dicyrtoma fusca. Lineage (NCBI taxonomy): Eukaryota > Metazoa > Arthropoda > Collembola > Symphypleona > Dicyrtomidae > Dicyrtoma > Dicyrtoma fusca. Next base: position 32,326 of record JAQFZC010000777.1, on the reverse strand, counting down.
TTTGTAGTAATTTGAGCATGTTGTTTATGGTAAAGGTGAATGACGCATTAAGGTTATCTAAATGTGAAATGACTTTGATATTTACGACCCAGGATACAGACTAATATTGAATGTTTCTTTTTGTGTCAATTGCCATGCGTTTTAATATGACAGTAGAATATTATTATGTGGTATTAAAAGGAAAAGTGTGTTTGATAATCATCATTTTGTGTTATTTAGGTTCATCATGTAATGAAAAGATGCCTTGGCCTGTTTGCTCTCGACTACAAATATTCGGTAAGATTGATACGTTTCATAGTTAAATGTGGTATTGTTTTTTATGAGGGTACATGGTTTTTTGATTGTATTTGATTTTTAAATATTGCAGGTTATATCAAATGTAAATGGCGAGTTGAGCTCAAATTATCCCAGCAGTTTAGTCATTCTAGAAGCGGAGAAGAAATGGAACGATGAGGAGACTCAGAATGACTATAATGAAGGTTTTAATTTCTCATCGCTGAATATATCCAGTTTAAATGGTGAAGCTGGAAATGGTGTTCATTCAGTGTCCAACAACTCCACTTCTAGTATTTCGGGCCTTATTTCAAGTCAAGAAAGTACACTAAAAATTTCTAAAGTTAAAGACTTGTTTAGTAAAGCTAGATTTGCGAGGTGCAGAGCTAGATTTCCTGTACCTGTCATCCTCTACAATAACAAACACATTTGCAGGTTAGTACATGCATAATTGCTCTAGCTTATTACTACGTATATCAAAAATTATTGTTCGTTTGTACCTGCCGATTACTCATCTACGCATCTAATTTGTTATGATTATTGTTTCCTTTCTGTATTCTTTAGATCAGCCACATTATCCGGAGGCCCTGAAATTTATGGGAGATCCTCGCTCGACTATTTCTTTTCTGGAGGCGGCGGAACAGATTATGGAGTTTTAGACTCGGATCCAACCGATGAAGACGTATTAGTTCCGGAAACGCAGAGCGATTGGCAATTATTTGATCGAGTTAGAAGCCAAGATATACGTCTGTTAAAGTCGTTCCAAGTTCAGACAATTGTAGATCTTATGGTCGAAAAGAAAAAAGTCAAATTTGGTGTCAAGTAAGTTGTTACTTTGTTGATCCCTTGTCCATTGATATATCGTATTGAATCCTGTTGCATGCATTTAATTTTTGAAGTTGTATCGTCTCTGGAGGTTCAAAACACGATATTTGAGGAGTAATCAAACGGAAACATTGTTTTATATTTAATTGCGGATATACTTACATAGTTTTGAGTCTATTGTTATTTATATTTACAGGCGCATTAAATGATATTGTATTGTATTAGCATATTTCAAGCTTGCTTAAGTATTGAGCTGATGTTGCAGGTTATATTCAAGCCGCACCATCATCATTTTAAAAAAACATTATGCCTGTCAAATTCTATGTAGCTATAGAACGTAACTAGTTCCCTCATAGATATAGTCTAGTTTCTATTTGCATCTCCAACTGAATCCTATGCCATAAGTGTTTGATTGCAAGTTAGTTTGTGCTGATATACTACATCCTTTTACGAGGAAATTGCAATGAAGTTTTTTGTTGTTCGATGTATTGTGATCGGATTACGTAAGCTTGCGTATCTGCAGTTTGTAGCTTCTGGCACAAACAAGCTGTTTACTTTGTAAGGTTCCGCGTTTATTTTTGCAGTTTTTATCAAGTTGTATATTATTTAGCTACTCTGCTTGTCTTGATACAAAGGAATGATTTCTTTCACAACAATGAAGTGTTAGTTCCCACTGTACACACATTTCCGAGTTACCATGTATATACATACGCTGACGAGGTATAATGTTGAATTTTTGGTATTACTAATGAAAGTTTAACTGTATTAAACTTCTGTCTCTCGGTTTACATTAATTGAGTTTTATTTCTTATTTTATATCTAGTTTGTTTATTGCGTTGTAAATTCAAGCATCAAAATTCTTGTGCTTACATTATAAATTTTTTAACCGATTACCTATTGTAGTTTTGTAGTTTTACTATTTTATATACAGCGTATATTATTTCTTTCGTAGCTAAAATTTAGAAAATAGTTGTCAGTGATAAGGTAAATAAATTTTAAGGATTTTTTCTTACGTTGGTATTAAGTCAGCTGTCGTACAAGAGTATGTTTAGCGAATTGCTTAGTTCTTCATTGAAATACTTAAGATCTACGTTTCTATTTGAAAGCAGAAGTTATTAGTTGCGCTCAAATATTTGGACCTTCAGTGACGATATTATACTTGTCACTTGTCATATCTGAATCAGGCAACATAGTGAAGCGAGGGAGATAACTTGACAACAATTTAATTGTAATATTCGAATTGATTTCAGCGTTACGTCATCTGAAAAGGTAGATAAAGAAAATCGTTATGCGGATTTCAATCTGATTTCACTTCCATATCCAGGATGTGAGTTTTTTAAGCAGTATCGAGATAATAACTACAACGGAGAGGAGCTCATATTTGAATGGAATCAAGGTCATGTAGATGCCAATATTTGTGTTCCTTCCGATGTGACAACTACTTCCTTAAAGTTGGAATGGTCTCAGTATCGAGTAAGACTATTTTATAATTGCAACATCTTTGGTTCAAATAAATAAGATTTTTCTGCGCTGCGACCACTAATACTTCCATACTATATTATATTTTTAAATTAATTTTCTTAGAAATGGGACTTAGTTCGTCTCACGCAAAACTACTTGAAATTACTGCTGGCCTATATGAAAAACGGAAGTAATGGATTGTTGATTCATTGTATCAGCGGATGGGACCGGACTCCCTTATTTGTCTCACTCCTCAGACTGTCGTTATGGGCTGATGGGGCAATTCATAAGTCTTTAAGTGCTGATCAGGTAAATAATTCACTGCTTGTTCAATCTAACTAGTAAGTGTTTTAATTTTTTAGCTCTCCCAGATATTTTAACGATGTCTGGATTCAAGTGGCTTCACTGGGAGACTTGTGTTAACTTGCTATGGCTGAGAATGTACCTAGTTCGTCCCGAAAAATGCGCGTGATATGTCCGCATTCTTCATTCATAACTGTAGCTCTGAATAAATTAATTCTATGAATGCGCATTTAACGCAAGTGATAAAATACCATTAGCTTGTGATATGTATAGGGACATAGAAAGTTAGTTGTACATTCAAGTAAGCTAGTCTATCTAAGGTTGCTCAGGACATTATTGTTTTGTGGTAGAAGATTATAATATAATCCCGAATTGTAATTCTATAAATAACATCTGCTCGTTTAATTACGAGCTAGCTGTAGATGGTTCTAAAGTAATAATTCGTCAGTTGGCAAGAGTATTTTTAACTTCTTTTAATTATTCGCAGATTTTGTACCTGACATTAGCATACGATTGGCTTTTGTTTGGTCACAACTTGGAAGACAGACTGAATAAAGGAGAAGAAATTCTCTTTTTTTGTTTCTATTTTCTAAAGCACATAGCTGATTTAGAATTTAGTGTTGATCCGGAGCAAAACATTGATAATGAGTGAGTCCTTTTTTTAAATTCATGTTTTTGTAGAAACAGACAGTATACAATAATACATTTTGAATATTTTTGCAGCAACGAGCCAACGAATCCAGGGACCTTGTCGAGTAACCGTAATGACTCAGACATAAATTTAGAAGGTGTTCTACTTGAAGGGGAAGGGAACCATACGAGTCCAGAAGGCTCTAATTGGAGTCTAAACTCCTGTAGCAGTTCTCAAAGTAATAAAAGCCAGGATAACCCGCCTACTTACTTTCAAGTTACCCATGACTCTTGTGAAGATTGTAATGGAGCACAACTTATGATGAATCATCAAACTCCAACCGAAAGCCATTATCATTCTAATGCTCAAGGTCAAACTGGCTACTCTAACTTATCATCTCTCTCCTCTAAAAGTCACAATGGACACTCGTCAAATTCAAACGGGAAATTCCTAAACGGGCAACATCCCTCTCCGTGTTTTCAGCATCCGTTGTCATTCAACATGAGTCCTAATCACAAGTCGTTAAGTCCTGATGGACCGTGTTTCTCATCGTCTTTAGCTCAAGCTAATAGCACCTCTGTTGGGTTTCATCATGGTCGAACTAGTCCTGTTGCCGTTCCAGTGCCAAATAGAAATTTCCATCATCAAAATCGGACTGAATCAAATTCCTCTGCTAGTATCGGCAGGTTAGTTTAGACATGTAAAAGGATCATCAAGGCATAAGTAAATATATAGTTGGAATACATAGTTCCCGGAACTATGTATTCCGATGTTAAAGACTGCTTCAGTGCAGTGGTCGTAGTAATTGAATATTATTTATATTGGATTTTAATTTATTTTAGCTGGCAGCTTGTAACCGGCATAGGGAGTTTACGAGACGCTATTTCAACAAGTGATCCAGGCTCTACATATTCCCATGCATCACGTTCATCCACGTAAGTTTGTAAGATTTTTCTCATCCCAAGTGGAAATTTTTAATCATGAAGTAAAGTAAAGTTTAGCTAGGGCTAAAAATGCAAAATGTTCTTGTGGCCTGATTTTTGTGTACAGTGCAACTTTGTTGAGATAAAACGATAAAGCTATTTATTTATAGTTTCTTGCATTGCATTATGATTAGTCTAGTCTCGGATTGAAGTGGACATGAGAGTGCGAGTCTTATCTGAATCATTTTGAATATTGAATTATCACAAACCAACGTAGGTACCTATACTATACCGTGGTGTACGTAACTGTGAGATCAGCATAAATTTAACTAGTAGCTTGCGGATGAACCTTATCTACTAGCTGTCACTTTGCAAAACGAAATCCTCCATTCGAATTTTTTGTGCAGTTGAACCCTATCCATAAGTTGGCTGAGTACTTGTAGACGTTAAGCCAGACTATTTATTGTTTGTTTTCAGTAGTAAGCTGTATTCTATGCAAATCGCCAGATTTTCTACTGAGTTATTATATGAGTGGCATCTGAGTTTTTTGATATTCAGTATTATTTGTTTTCATGCTTGCAGTATTTTCCGTGGTTTGTTTTTGACAAATAGATGCATATACAGATGTAAATAATACGACAGCAATTGTAACATCAAATTGAGTGGGACTGTCAAGATTAAGTTCTCAGTGAATTTCGTTTAGTCTATGTACACTCCAGAAGTTAGTGATCAGCGGTTGTATACTTAAAAATTTTGTGAGTGGAAGCACAGGAAGTATTACATACGATCATTAACCTCATGCATGATATTGGTGTCATCTTAAGAGCAGGGCAGAATACTTCAACTGCGTGCAGAGACTGGGTCCACAGTCTTATTTTTTTTATATTTAGTTATATCCAACGAATATGTAGTGGAAGTCCCAGTCTAACGTGGGGCTATAAACGTCATCACATTTAAGTAAATTAGGATAGGCATAGAGCTGAACAAAAACTTATTTAAGCTTAAAAATGATGTCGTGAGTGATGATTGATGCCGATTTCCTATTATTTTGTAAATGTAGAAATGACGGAATGGAATGCATTGAAGCTTCAGAGAGTAGTTGTACCTTAGTAGAGGAACTAACACCAATAAATTCAAAACCAAATTCCAGTTCGACTTTGAATGGAGGAGGGTCAAGGAGGGATTCAAAGATTTTAGATGACGACCTTGGAGATGATGCTTTCCTAACCTGCTCACACAAAGAGATGTTGGATCCTTTGTCGACTACACCGGCCAATGGATCCCACCGAGGAACTCCTAATGAATCAGTGAATGTGAATCCTAGCCTAAGATCAAGACGGCGTGATCGTCTAAAAGAAGTTCGTGTACACTTCTATTCGTTATACACAACAAGTGGTTTTCAAACTCGCCAAAGTGTCAATGAAAGCAATAGTGGCAGTGGTCTCAGTGTTTTAATTGGCAATTTTGCGACCAAAGTTGGTATCCGGGCTCCTCACAATACAAGCTGAATAGTAACGTCATAGTTCCAGTCCCTTTCCAATATCCAGTAACCTTTGGAAGCCAAATCGGTCTGACTTTTGTTTTAATATTGTCTTTTAATTATTCAGGAATAAAGATCAAATTAAGTTCGAGTGATTATAAAGTGAGCGATTACGAGGAGGATTAAAATTCCCTGCTGTTTTGCCAGTACTAATGTTACGTGTAAGGATATTCTACCCGATATGTACTACTTTTGTCGGCAATTTACTTTCAAGAGAAAACGCTACCACAATAAAGCTGAACTTTTAGTATATACTCGTAAAAAATTATAATTTAACAAAGACTTTTTTTTTTAGTTAAAATGATCCAACTACGACGATTATTATCAAGACAAGACCTTTACAGACAATATTACTTCCTTTACCAAGCAATCGAAATTGAACGCATAAAAATATATGTGTAAGTTTTTAAGATACGAGAGTATAATTTATTGTTGTCGATTACTGAACATACTTTGCGTAGATGAGATCTCCATTTTCTATATACGTAGTTGTTGTTTGAAAGGGTGGAGAAATGTCAGTTAACGCATATTGAATATTAAATAGCTGTGTTAATCAAGTAGACGATTATAAACATAGTTTTATTGTTACCTATTTGTATTTCGACTTTCACGGGGCATATTAATAGATGGACAGACTTCGCTGACATTTTGTGTAAGTAAGCATGTACTTGCGGTATATTCCGTAGTAATTATAATTCGTTTCGAATTCGCTCGCTAATTTGTCAAACACCAAATATTGTGCTACTCTGTGAGCATGTTGCTACAGGTTGTAATTACAGCATAATAGTAATGTTCAGTTTCATGTCGCAAAACGTACCGGAAAATATATTGGCAGGAATGCGTTGTGCTATCATCTGAATTAAATTATCGAAAATATACAAATTGTTTATACTGAAACGTGAATTCAAAGCTCATTTAGGCATATATTTGCCAGTTTGTAAAATTAATTAATATTATTTTCGTACGGCTCGCCCAAAATTTGTGTTTGTGTTTAGAGCGCATGTAGTATAATATGCATTTAGGACTGTAGGAGTAAAAATTGTGGCATATTTTTTTAAATTGTTTGTATGAGTGACTAAATATTAATAATTCAAAATTGTATTCCCATTCCGTTACGAGATACCTACATATAAGTACATAAGAAATGGTAATATTATCGCCCTAAGCTAGTAAAACTAATTATCCTTATAATTATGTATTTAGCTTATAAATCCTCGTCGAAGGTTTGGTTCACAGTGCAATATTTTGTCTTCGCGCGTGTAGTTATTTAATCTTAATCAGTTAGATATTTCACATAAGATATGTAAAGCAACTTGAAAAAGTAATTTTTCAGATCACTCTGCATTTTGCGGGCGCTTAAAGTTTCAATTTATGCGCTTCATTTGGCAGTTAAATAAGTCAAACTATAATTGCAAAAAAGTAGTTAGAGTTGAAACATTAATGGTAGTAGTATGTACAATTTATGTTATTACCAAACCTAAACTGAAAAGTTGTAGTATCTGTAAGTAGTAGTAATTATATATTTTATTTTGTTAGCTGAGCTTGGTTTTAACATGTACGTACATCACTGTCATTTGTATCTTTAGATACTAAAATTACATATAAATATACTTCAATATTTATGATTGCTTACCTAGGCGGTATTTTTTTAAAAATTTCTGAGCGCTGCGCTGTTCCTTTTAAAACAATCTTACCTACTTTACTATGGGATGGGTCTAAATAATTATATTACTACAGATTACGTGATACAGAACTAATTTTTATATTTTAGCCTTATTTCAATTTAGGTAGCAGTTTGATAAAAGAACACGCTTAATATTATATCGTTGGAAAATTTTCCGTAGCAAAAAATATATTGTCACTGATTCTGTGGGTGCTTGCCTGTATAGTTTTCAAACTTGGTTCTTGGCGTTTAATTTAGATTGTGATTAGAAGAGCTTTTGAAGCTTTCCATTCGCGTCGTCGAGGCGCTTGCTTCGTACTGTTTTTGCATAGAATGGTGAATATCCAGCTTTAAGACTTGAGATGCTGATTTTTGTATTTATTATTGAAAGTGTTCATCATGGTTTTGTACTGTGATTGATGGCAGTAGGTTAAAGCGACTGCGGGGAACTTTACTCGATATAAATTATTGTTATTTACTTAAACTCTAATTATGATGTTAAAGCATGAAGGATTAGAAATTCAGCGCCAGCGGTATATTGAAGTTCTAATTAGCATGTGTCAATCAATCTGTCATCTACAAGTCTGTGCTCCAGTTTCTACTTTCTACATCAAAGATGTTCAACAATGTCGAGTGCTGTATGAATTGGTTTTAATCTACGGAAATCTTAAAATAGAAAACTGTAGTTGTACATAGGTTTATGTATAGAAAGATCTGTGATCGGGAGTAAACAAAATTTTGTACTGGTGTAAAGTATGAATCTGGAATATTTGTAAATTAAATTTCTAAAAGTGTTCACATTTTATACAAACAAAATATTAACCTAACTATACAGTTTTTAATTTACGTTGTTGCTCACTAGTTTCTCCAAATCTGAACTTTATAATTGCAAGTACTTACTCTTGGATCGTCATCAATCATCATCCATCTCGCTGTAGTGATTCTAAATTCTAGTTAATGATTGTATCACTGGGAACTTTTTCATTGTCGTGTGTATTGTTCCAAAATTCGATAGTATCTATAGTATCGGTTTGGAGCGATTACTAACACTACCATTATTGAACTACAGATTTTATGCCACAAACGTTTTGTAAATGCATTTATTTGTTTAATTCTTATAAAGCTAAACTGACTGAATTAATAGTTACGTAAAGAAATGTTAATTTTTTCAGCCGATTCAAATGAACTTGTCAACATTTTTATTTTTGACTTTCAAGCCATTAGATAATAATTAATCAGCTACGGGTGAATTGAATTTGAAGAGTAAATAGTAATGGTGGGGAAACGGTGAAATACAAAATTTAATTAATTAGGTATATAATGACGATATATGATGATATTACTGTACATATTATGTAAAATCAATGAAGGATTATCAGACCATCAGTCGTTGTATTGACCGTCATAATACCTATGCATAATATTGATTATTATTAAAATTGTCTTCGTCGCTCAGCGGATATCGAACCAGAGAATTTAAAATGTTTAAGTTGATTCAAAAGTTAATGGACTACATTTTGAATAGTAAGTTTCATCTTTGTACTCGTGGTCTAACCAAAACCAATAATAATGTCAGCTATACACATAGTACACACAATATTTCTTCCCAAGTACACAATAAAAACGCAATGGACAAGGATAAAAAAGGCTGATATTTAGTCAGTGCTAGTTATGTGTCTATTATTACATACATATTCATACATTTAACAGGTTTAAGTGCGTAAATGAATGGCTCAAAGTTGGACCAGGATACAACATTAAGTTAAGTTAAACCTTACATTATTTTCTCGTGTAACATCAACAACATGTTAAGCAGATATTCACTTGATTAATTTCATATAGGTAATTATATTATTTTTAATTAATTGAAATAAAGTTATACCCTCGTCTTACTTCTGATAATGTGTTGTTGTAATATATTTTTATGATTTTATGAGTGATTCTTTGTCAAGAATTGAACGCCTATCGATAGTCCAGCCATCAACAGAGTTTCCAGGTTCTAAATGAACGGAGTAAGGGGCCACACGCCATATTACGTCATCACCCTCCCTTCTCCCTATTTGGTCATCTTTTGATCATTATTTGGCCACTTTGGTACACGGAGTATCGCAGATTAGTTGACCGCAGTATTCTGACTAATTATGACATTCAAAAGCTAAAACTTGATGAAATTACATACGATCTTCCCAATAATGGTAGGTAGGTATATTAAGTTTCAAGTCCTAAAAGCAACGGAATAGTTGTTTATTTGAATGATATATTTTTATTACATTAAAAATCGGTACAAGATTGCCATAAAAAAGATAGTATGTATTAGTTTTATTATATAAATAAAAGGAATTATCGCATGAACAATGAAATAGAGGGGTAGGTAACGCTGTAGTAAAAAAGAAACAAGCGACATTAGGTATTTTATGGTCTACATTACCAAGCTTCTGGCACAGAAAACTATTGAATTGCTGCTGACATGTCTACCTATATTATTGTTTATAAAAAGTGAATACACAAGAGAGGAAATCCTTTTTGCTACAAGGATAATAAATAGCAATACATATTATAAGGTTTTGGATAGTTGATCGAAGGCAAGTTTGCGATTCATTGCATTACAATTCCTATTATCAGTGTACAAAGTAGATAATTTAGTTTACCTAATTACAATGATTTAATGACAGTAATAGGGAAGGATGTAATCAGAAAACTATTTTTAAAACTTTCGAACAGCTATTCTGTGGTCTGGTCTGTGCAATTTTTGGCTAACGTCCTGCGTACTAGTACATACTTACTGAATGAACTTAAATTAAATTACAAACCTGAATTAGGTTAGGCTCTTTAAATATTTCGAAAACTAACTTAATTACTTCTATAAATGCCTTGAAATTACATTGCTGACGAGGGTGGAAAAAGCCGATACGCTATTCTGTGGACATCTGGGTAAACTTTCCATCTACTGATGGGTTCAAAGTTTATTTGTAAAGAGAGAAATTTTCGACGAAGCAGGAACAAGCGGAAGGGATTTCAAAGACGTCCACGCTGGGCTTCTTGTCAGCATTGTAAGGGTCGACACAGATTAGCTTGACGTACGTGTAGCGCTGAACGCAGTAACTTTTGTAGCAAGCTGCAGGAAACAATTAATTATTCAATAATTAATTTTCCGAAATTTTATCCCTGGTAATGGATTCATTTAAAAAGTAACAGTTGTTTCAGTTTTACCTGTGACGTAATCACACCGCTTATTAGCATACTTGCAAGTCTCAATGCGAACACTTTGAGGAAAAACGTCTGTATTTAATACTGTCACCTACGAATAAACGCAACAAATACACAAGAATTCATTAAGATTAACTAATTATGGATAAAATAATGGCAGTCGGTTAAAAAATATTTTGATTATTCTATACAAAATAAAATAAAGTTAGCCTGTGTCAAACGTACCCACTCGCCCCTCCAGTTTTTGGCCCATCCAGGACGAACATAAGAAACTTCCGACTCGCAAATGAAGTGTCCTTTGTGCCTGTAGTTGTGCGAAATAAAACATTCCATGAAATTCGAACATTTGAATTTGAATTTATTGAGCAACCGTGGAATGAACTATAAACATCCTGAGAAATACGCTTAGTTCCCATTGACCCACACTACTGTGGTAATAGTGCTTTAAGTATTTTTGCAATGAAACATTATACGTCATACATTATTGTATTGTTTATTCTTTGATGATTACCTGTAGCTGTGTGTACTATTGTCGTGCGAAATGTACTGATCCAAAGGATAATGATTGAGCTCCTCATACAAATTAGTTAGCTTGGGTCGATACTGCTCTGAAACGGACTTGATTTTGTCCCTGTAGTGAGTTATAGTTTTGTATAGTTATTAATTTCATTCATGTTGTTATCTATAAACGGATGCCTTAGTTCTCCTTTCCCGAGCTCTTTTATAATTTGTAAAGAGCCGCAATTTAAAAAAAAATATAAAATACGATTAAGACACGAGAAGTGGTGTGCAAATTATCCTGCAAGTTCATACGTACGTGCAGTCTGCATGCCCATAATTACAGTAATTATTTACAGCTACAGTTTTGCAATTAGCATTTAGCAACCACTGGATTCGAGGAAGAAGAAAATAAAGTTCCCTTGATTCCTTTTGTTCAGACTTTGATTTTTACACATTTATTATGAAAGAATCGTATAATAGATAAGTTATATAGTATAGGGGCAGTGAGACCATGAAAAAAAACTGTTCTCATGGTTTAACCCACAATTAAAATCTGTTCGCATGGTATTGAAAAGTTGATTATCAAAAGAGGCCAGAGTTAAAGACACAATTTTTTCCATTAATTCATCCAGTGCACCTCACGTGTGGGTGGGTGGGCCCTGTGATATTTTGGCTTTTATGTCTATTGTGTCTGTAACTGATGTACCGGCTTATATAAAACATTTATATAGACTACGAACTACAATACTACAATATTACGTAGCTCGCTTATATATGTATATGTACATACTATCCTCAGTGAAGCAAAGAAAGCAATCAATTTTTATAGATTATTTTTTGAGTAAATAAAAGCTGAAAGGGAATTTGAAAGAAGCTTTAGCGCTCGACAAGACAAGGCTAAAAAGCTCCTCTGCACAGTAATATATTATGTATGACGTACATTGGGTAATCCCCTCGATCATAGCTGCAGTAGAAGCCGCCACTATTTGCACACGTCGTTGACGGTCTCACGGCTCCAAATCCACCACTTCCATGTGGGGACTGAGGAGGAGACGGAGGAGGAGGGGGATGAGAGTGATGATTTCGGTCGCGATCGCGATCTTCATCGTAGCGTGAGCTCGAACCGTGGTGACTCTGATGTCTATCTGACTGATCACGGTCTCTGTCTCGATCTGCATTTCAATAAAATCAACTTTGTATAGGCATACATAATTGTGTGGGAGTATCAAAGCCACCTGCGTAACAGTAGCATACAAATGTACCTATACTACCTATCTTTATTTAGCTCTCTGGCGTATTCACGTCTCTTTGTTATGTACTACATTAGTATGTGAACCACAAGGTGTAATTAAGATTATCTGTAGATGAGAATGGAAAAGAAGTATTTATTTTTTTCTTTGCATTGTTATTTGAATACAATTGTATGAAATCTAGATGGCTGATACTACTTTAGATTAGATACGCTCATATTTACAGTACTCGTTCTCGTGCGTAAAGGAAGCATAATTTGTATGTTTGCATTGCAGATTTCCTCAAAGGAGTCTCTCAAGTCATTGATAAGCACAAGGAATATGTTTGTTCAACAGATGAATGTCAGGGTGGACGAACAAATTTTAACTTCTTTTACCATGTTATAATTTTTAATACAAAAAAAAACCAAGTTTTATTTCTTCTCAAAGAGCCTTGCAAAAGTCATTATATGTCCATTTTTTTTGCATTTTCCAAATTAAAAGAGCTATGTACATAGTAGTACCTCACATTCTATAAATACCTAGTGCTCATAATGTGAGCATGTGAGCTTCTGCAATAAAAATACCGACTGGAAACTGCACAAGTGTAAAATGTAAATAAAAAGTACGGGGTAAGACGGTAAGTCTGTAAGGTTGTAAGTTATTTATTACGTGTATATTTAAAAGCTAAAAGTAAAATTGAGAGTGTCTGCGTGAGTGTCCATGAAAGAACTCGCGTGTACACTTGTTGCTGCACTACTCTTACAAATAATGTGACAATCCTTCCATGTTTGATGCAGTATTTGAATCCAGTCAGAGGACGGACTGCATTTAATTTTGGTGGAAATAATTAGCTACCCATGCAATTGTACATACAAAGATAGAGCTTACTTTAGGAAAAGGAAATTGTAATGGCGGTGCGTCCCAATTCCCAATTCCAAATTAGTTGCAATCATTACAATTACTTATCCGGATATAATCCGCTAATAAAATGGCAACAGCACTCGCAGTTTAGACCGTTCAGTGTGTGTAGCGTTGCGTGTCTGTCTTATTTTTAAATGGTAATGCCATGTACAACAACAATTAGTCCTTTTTACAAATTAGTTTTCTGTAGTGTACGTTCTTACGAATTGTCACATTCTTTACTTATTACAGTTGGCAAGGTTGTCATAAATTCAAAGAATTCTGAAGTCACTCACTGTGAAATATTTGTTTGAGCTGTGAGCTCTGAGAAGGTTTGCCCCACTGTCCAATTTTTAAATATGGCTCATTCCTATTGTACAACGTCGTAGGCATATGCGAGAATGACACATTAGTTAATTACTAATTGCTTGAGCTCTAAAGTGCCTTGCGAAATATGGTTGGCACTGTTTCTTTATCGAAAAATGGCAAGTTAAGTATGCACTTGGGCTCGGTATTAGTTTCTTACAGGCTATTTCAGTTTTTCAGAAATACTGCTACAATTAATTTGTCTTGGCACGCAATACAGCGCTTCCAAGCACAAAGCTTTTACATCCATGAATTATTCTTCCGGACAATTGTCTATTTTTGAATGCCGATTGATATAGAATGTATACATGTGCATTACAAACTTCCTTCTAGTATCCTCTCTGAATAATACAGGCACGCGACAGATTGCGTGGACTGTTACATTTGTTTGTATTTTTCTCATCGTCATTCTGTAGCCATTGTAACCTCCTAAAGGACTGACGAAGGCATAGCCGTGGAAACTAAAAGTATAGCCTGTAGCAGAGTTTCGAAACCCCACATGTCCGAGTGTGTGCGTAAAACTGAATTAGTTTGGATTTCCGTAATAAATTATTCAATGATGGGAGAATTTTAATTAACCATCAATGTCAATGTTCCTAGAAATGTCTTTAACACTAAATTATACAGCCATTGTGGTGAATAATTGTCTACTATTTTCGTCATTGCTCACCACGTGATTTATGTACTTATTTCCTTCAGCTTCCGGTAGTTACCTTGGTGTGGGTTTTCATCAGAAAAATATGAAAATCCGCAGAATACGTCACTTAGTTTTTGCAGTACTATTACTATAGCGTATAAGGTTTACCGATACCTGATTACGACCATGTAATTGTAGTAGGTTCAAGTTTGCAAAATTCCCAGTAATTCCCATTAATTAGTGCTTACGCAACGTTCAGTGCAATAAGTTTCTGCTTTACTTCCTTCTAGTAAAGAACCGTGTTGGTTTGTTGGTAATGATGAATTTAGTGCAGTTAGTTAGTAGTATTCGGTAGTATTTAGTACAAGAAATAAATGGAAAGAATTAAATACACAGACAATGTGTTAACTTGTCGTTACAGTCAAGACAGTCTGCAGACGACCTTGTAAGGTCTTTTGAAGAAAAAAAAAAGTACAAGCAGGAAAGAAGCAACAGGATGCACGTGAGGTCCGATAATAATTATCTGATTCTTATCTTTCCGTTCCCTGATGCTGCTGTTGAATTAGAATTAGGGCGCATTGTTCTACCTTCCTTGTTTGTTTTTTTTTGTTGTTGCTTTATTTTCGTCATACTCAATAAATACCTACATTTACGTGCATAGCTCAGTACCTGTATTACCACATACCTAGGTATGTTTCCAACTTTCGATTTTAGTATGAGCTATTCAGTTCTCTGTCTAATTACCTATATATTCTCGCTCTGTGGCAGAATTGCATGAAACGGTAATCATTGTAATCAGGGCTTTAATGTGCTAGCTCGCGTCACCGTTTAAACTTCCCCATGGATCTATTTTTTGCATTCCCACATAAACTCATCCATTGTCTCAAATTCTAAAATGTAACGGCTATATAGTGCAATGCATAATTCAGCTATAGGAAATTCAAACCGTTCCTTATTCTTATTGGGCTGTCTATAGTAATGGTAATAAATATATGCACGTGTTTTGTATCTGATCGATAATAAAATTGTAAATCGTATAATTACACGTACCACCACCTCCACTTTTCTTGTAAACGATTACAATTCCAGGACTTTCACCGCCAGTAGGATCAATGGGATCATTTGCTTTGGTTTGTCGTAGGGGATGAAATCTTTCGTTACTCGCGATCAGTTCTGCAAATGCCAGCAGCATGATCGCCAGCGTCAAATCTCGACGGATTTGATTAGCCTGAAATCAAGAGTACATATAATAATAGTAATTATGATGATTATGATGAGGATATTATTATTATTATTATTATTATTATTATTATTATGGTAAGGAGTAGAAATAATAAATGAGCAGGGCAGTGCAATGGTACTCTTGGGTAAAGATCCAGCCAACCGTACCATGTAATAGATCTTCCCACTACACTGCACTATGAACCATCAACGTGCAATCTTGAGGTAGGTATGTACATATGTACCTACGTACATACGTAATTGCATACACGGGCTATTATTATTCCTTCGACGTGTCCGGTTTAGCATCTCTTTTGCCCTTCTTGCATATTTGATGTATCACATTTTAATGAAGGAGAGATGAAGCAGGATTCACAATTGACCACAACTCACAACTCAAGGGAAACTAAATTATTTTTAGTTTGTTTTTGTAAATAGCATAAATGATGTGTAGTTGCGTGTGACATTTTTTAATTAAAATAATGGATGTCCCTACACAAGCTGTATGCAAATATTTCTAAGGAAATGTGTATATTTCTGTGTAGTGTAGTGTCCTCATGATAACATTTCTCTTGTAAATTAAATTATTCCTACAAATTGCCACTTTGCCCTGCCATACAGTAGATACCATAGCAGTACCAGCACCAGCACCAGCCTAAGTGAGCCCAAGTACAAACTATTCGACTGCAAATGGGACATTTTTGGAACATTAACGAATTGTGTGCCTATCCCTCAGAATTTCTGAGTAGCGGTATCGTATACTTATGTGCCTATACATAATAAGAAAGATCAAAGGTTTTAGTTGCAGACCAGAATTTACTAAGGACTCTTAAGTAAGTACATACTGGTATACCTAAAAGATGTAATCGTAATTAAAACTTTTATGTATTCAAATTAAAGGTTATTTATTGCTGCCTCGAAAGGTACCTCTAGCGGATGATACAATAATATTACTATCATGATCCTTAATCTATAAGCGATGATGATGTTCACTTGTCACAGTCCTCAGGTAAATTATTATCGTTTGCCGGACAAAATACTATGCAGACTAGTAGACTACTTATTAATTCGTAGGTAGGTATTTTTTTATCGACATTAAAATGAAACATCTTTCCCTTTCATCTTTAGGATTATAATAATAGTTTTATAGCCTAACTTCAAAGTTTTTTCACACAAGGCTTTCATCAGCTCGTGGCAACCTTTGTATGTATATACCTACGTAGGCTTCTCAATCTTTATATACAATTTTTTCAGCCAGTTTCTAGGTTTCTAGTGGGACAGTTTAACATTTTTTATGTAAATTAATACACACGCTTACATACTACTATGATTAACTACTATTCCAAACTTCGGCCTCCTCATGCAACCAATTGCAAAACTAATGCACCATGGTTTGCTCGTTTATTAGTATTTAATTCTGAATCGGCATTCAAAATTTGAATGTTTGCATCAAAGGCTGAACACCGCTGTATGTACGTATAGTACATATTTCTCCCAATAACTATTAGTTCTTATTTATTATGTACAAGTACAACTAAATACTTTGTAGAAACGCTTGCCAATACTACTAAATAAGTACGATGTAAGCCTTTGTATGCTTTTCTAATGTGGACATTATTTGAACTACGATCCGATTGAATTTAATGCTTGGTGATAGTAAATAGCTTTGTTTATAATTAATTCATGCACTTACCATTCTGTAACTAAATTATATTTAGAACTTCAATACTGAAAAGTCAATACTTTCACTTTCACTGCACAATCTTAGTAAGATTCCCAATTGTTATAGATGTGGCTGCGTTGATCACAAATCCCTGACTTGACTGCAGCTCAGTTGTAGTTGTAAGCGTAATTGTAAATGTTAAATTAGGCTTTAAATTATTTCTTTAGTTTAAAGTATAAGTCACTTGTGGGCAAATCGGCAGTCAGAGCCAGAATGAAGTCCCAGCGTTGAAAACGTTTACAAACTTGGAGCAAAAGAGTTGGAGGGATGAGCGTGTGGCTTGAGAACACTTTCATTCACTGGTGGTCAAGACTCAACTGAGAGTCTCCAGAAAGGAGTGAGAACTCATAAAGAAGTGCAACAATCAAGGAAAAACCTTGCTCTTGCTGTACACTCGGAAGTTTTCGTAATTGTTGATTAGAGAAAATTTAAAATTGAATAAAATACAAAAAAAAAATACCTTCCAAAGACAAACACTCAGAAGGTAGCCACTTAAGTAAAGTAGTTAAAAGTTAACATGAAGAAATACACAGAAAGGACATGAGGCAAAAGGGGATTTTAACAACACAGAGTGGCAGGGAGGGAGCTGGGCAGTGGCAGGGCGTTATTGTTTTAGAGACAGAAATAATGCTCACAAATGTAGTATTATGAATAGTCTTTAGATTAGGACTCCCTTTTTTTCTCTTCTTTTTCTTCTTCGCTATATTTTATGACGAACAAGAACGCTGCGCCTGAATCTCTCAACCTTGTCTCCTAGGTCACTGCTTAATCAGCGTCGATGTCGATTGCATGTGTGTGTGTGGAGAGATAGATTCCTCATGCCGTGTGCTACTTTTATCCACAGACACATTTATTAATTGAAGACGATACATTTCTTACACAATAGAAAATACTAAAACTTGATACCTGAATACAGTTGTATCTACATACATACACGTAACCTATGTACCTACTACCTATCCACCTCCAATGATTCAAAACTAAACGTTAGACTTTGCTAGATTTTTTAAAGTTACGATAATATTTCGTATCGAAAACTGACGATGAGATTTTTACCACACATTTTTCTCACTCAGGGAAATAATCGTATCTTTTAAGAGGACGACCCATCTAGAAAGGTAATCAATATTACTCGTCAGTGCAGCGGTATTTTTGCCGCTTTCCAAATTAGATCATTTTAACAGATAGCTAATAACATGAAACTATGTACTCATTCAATATAATTTTGTTTTGACTCTACTAACGCATGTTCGTTTACCGTCGTGACAAGAAAATCAAAATCAGATCAAATGTTATTGAATGATTGAATTCCTGTACTTAAAATAGTAAACAATAATCCAACAAGAATTAACCGGATAACATAATACAGTTAAATACATCGCATCGTACTATAATTTAACAAATATATAGTATTTCTAAGAACTAATTTATTATTAGCAATAACTTTAAGTACTCTAATACTAATAATAAGTAGTCGATTGGGGTTGCTTTTATTCAGAAAATAATTTACAACAATAGAGGTTATTTTCTTACCTGCTGATAAAAAATAATTCACTCACGGACAACGCATAGCATCGACGAACAAGCTTGTTGTACTAACATTATATTAAGTATTTATTGAATAAAATTGTTTGCTCTTCTAATTTCAGAATAATAAATTCTATAATTCAGAAACTAAAATAGCAAACTTCGCTCATGAAACTTATGTAAAGATTGTTATTGTAAAGTGCTGTTTGTGCGGTGTACCTAATATTAATTGTTGCTTGTGTTAAAGAAGTTCTGAGAAACTGCCAACTATTAAAACGATGTATCAGGAAGACAGTTGCGTGTCGTCGTTCAGGTGAAGAAAATAGCGGATATACTGGGAAGTGTTGTGTAAGCCCTATCCGGAAACTTCACCATTACATGAATAAACAAACGAAAACAATCATCATTAGATTAACAGTGTGCATGGAAGCTTCATTATCCTACAACGCTTTACAGCATACTAACAAATTAGCACGTAAAAGAAAAACTGAACAAACGTTCCCTGCAAAACACTATTATTAGCAAAAACTACATCTGTAATTTCCGTAAACTTCCGAACAAGCCATTTATAAAAATACTAAATCAAAAATAATTCGGAATTACTACTGTTTCCACAAAGTTATTTTGAGGTAGGGTGAAGGCTTGTAATTGTGGTCGCCCCTTTTCTCCCCAGTGTCATAGGTCAATCAAAATCTGACATAGATTCTATGGGAAGTCCAACACCCCAAGATTCAAAACCAGGTGCGTTCGATTTTGATTGACCATTGACACTGGGGAGAAAAGGGTGCGTCCACAATTGCAAGCCTTCACCCTACAGCTTCCTGGTAAAAGGTAAATGGCACACCATATCGTCGGTGAAGGTGCATTGGGGCGTACGTCCATTTAAGGGTATATTCGTGTCCTGGCTAGGGTAGGCCGTGAGGTATGTGTCCCTATTTTTTGTAAATTCAAACTAATAATCGAAAATACTGAATAATTAAAATCTTTGTGTCGATTTTATATGAGCAGATGTAAATCGGTAGTTTTCACTCCTTGAAACAGGGCGGAAGCGACGTCAACTCTTCATATTTTTAAACTATAACACGAATTCGAGGGTTTTAAATGACAAGGAAAAATTGGTACTTTTTGTGAAAGCCGTTTCCTAGAAACGGCTCCCCATTTCATGTATAAATAATTAACCAATAAATAATTAAAGGGCGTCTGGGGCCCTGGCTACTCATTGGAAACGTGCTCCAAGAGGTTCAAATGCCGAAGTGCTTTTCGTCCGGTGTACCTAATGTTAATCGTTGCTGGGATTAAAGAAGTTTTGAGAAACTGCCAACTTTTAAAAACCATGTATCAGGAAGACAGTTGCGTGTCATCGTTGAGTTATTTACTGGGAAGTGTTATTTAAAACCTATCCGGAAAGTTTACTATTACATGAATAAACAAATGAAAACAATCATCGTTAGATTAACTATGTATGTTGTGTAACATGCAAGCTTTATTATCTTGCAGCGCCCTACAGCATACTAGTGAGTTAGCATATAAAAGAACAACTGCATATGTAAACTGCATGTCCTTGCAACAAATTATTTTTAGAAATACTACATGCGTAAAGTTACTGTGCGTAAATTTTCGAACAAGCCATTTATTAAAAAGAGTAAACCAAAATTCGGTTTTAGTACTAAAATTGCAAAAAAGATATTTTGAGATAAAGCTGGCCGGTAAAAGGTAACTGGCACACACTATGCCAGATGTCATCCAATAAACTGGCCTTTCAGTTAATAATTAAAAGTTGTTACTCTTGTGCAGCTGATATTAATTTTAAAATTAGTCCAAGCCTGTGTGAAGCTGGAAGTGGAAGCGTGGTAGAGTTCGGAGGTAGTAATTAAAGCAGGTAGGAAAAAGGCAGTAAAAACTAGTAAAATCAGCGGGAATTGTAAGTAATAAATTACCATTTTATTTAAAAACTATGAAAAGATAAAAACCAATTAAAAACTTATTCTTATATTAATCTTAACAGCAAAGCAAAGTGGCCGGAGTCCATCCATATTGCATTGTTTGTACTGGGTCTCACATACCCCGCTCCACAGCCCAATCCATCAAAATCATGTCACAACACATTTTACAGAAAATGTTATTGCGGATCTAGTCCAGTAATCCGTTTTAAAATTGGTTAAAAAATAAAAATGCTATAGACAAAAAACTGAGGCAAAGTCGATTTTTGCTATTCGTACAGTCTATAAGCTTTTTATCCATACCTGATTTGTTGGATCGATTGGCAACAAAATTCTCTATAAAATGTGTTGTAACGTGATTGCGCACCTTTGCTGGTTTGGGCTGCGGATGGGGGAGGGGGTAAAGGTTATTTGGGGCCCATAGCACAACACGGATGGACACCGGCCAGTTTGCAGTAAGTAAGTAAGAACTGGACTTAGGCCACTTTGCAGTGACACTGAAGATATACTAAATCCTAACAATTTGTTGCTCGTTTTAGGTAAATTGGTTTCAGGCTTATCAGACTTGCATTAAAGGTATTGAAAACCTAGCCGATATTAGGAGTGATGCAGAATATGATCATTTAATAATAAAATCTTGTAAGTAATTACGTTTTTCATATTAAAACTTCTGCTTGAAATTCTAACGAGCATTTGATTGTAATAATATACCATATGCAAATTGCATTGTAACAATGCAATATGATGTATCTCGAAATCGTGCCACAAGATTGAGCGTCTTTTGAATATGTCATAACTGTGATGATAATAAAACAAAAGAATACCATCATTCATTCATAATAAAACTCAACTGACGCTTTTTTGTGGTGTGGTGTCCCATCCTGGCCGGAGTTTATGATTTTTAGGCTAATGGTTAAAATTAAATACTGTCTGGGATAAAGAAATCGTGGGCATTCACATTCGGAGTTCTAAGGTCTGTTTCAGGTTATGCAGAATCAGTATATTGAGTGTTAAGAGGTACAGTGGCGCATATCCGCTTTCAATAAAAAGGTTAAAAAGGATGCGCAAACTAAAACTTAAAATGGCCAAAGGTCATGTTTTGGTGTATTGAGCTTTAAATCACAGCCATCACTGTGGTATTAATGCTTGGCCAGTGGTTCAGCAACACTTTGTTTATAAAAGAAACATGATACGCGTCAATTTGTTTCCTCATTCTGAATATGTAATATTTATGACTTGCCTAAGTACGTTCCGCATTATGTTCCAACATAAGTAAAGGCATTCCTGGCTTTTTTTATTATGACTTTTTGTTACTAATAACTTAAACTAATCTCATGACTTATCCTAAAACACATCCAATAGTAATAGCTTAGGCTACATTTAGAAAGAAATAAAAACGACAAAGACGATTAGTGCGAATATTGGAGTTAGAACTAGTTAAATCCACCACGTCAACCCAGCTCGTGTATCGTTATCCAATCTCCACCAATAATGATGCTCTTTCTCCCTTTGGGAGCTCCTCTAAATGACCATGCTTAATAGAACAACTAAAAGTGCCGGTTATCTTCTGTTTCTTTAGCAGACTCATGGACTGGAGTGAATATAGTAAGTCGTCAAAAGGGACGGGGGAATGACGCACTAAATGCTTCCGCATTTAGTTGGACAACAGGTGAAAGCAATGCCGTTGCCCAGTATTTTGCACCCGGACAACCGAATAATGGAGGCGGTGGCGAGAGTTGTTGCGCTTTGGAAGGACTGCGGAATAGTGCTGCTGGTGTCGGCCTTCACGATTTTGCATGTGATATAGAAGTCATTTTTTTTTCTTGAACCCTTAATAAATATGATTAAGAATAAAGAAAACTTGATTTACTTTCAACGTTGCATTAACCCATTGCGCATTGATTGGTAAAGAAAATTATTCGTCCATATAAATATGTATCACAATTGTAAGCTGTACAATATTAGACATATCATTTGGCATGTTGCTGTTCGATGGTCTTAAAAGGTCAATAGTTCGGACAGAAACTGTGAACAACGGGGAAAGGTGTGGGAAAATTGAGTAAAAGCAATGGAACAAAGGTGGGCAATTGTGCAACGGGAACCTGTCAAAGGTAATGGTTTAGAGGGAATGGAGGTAAAACCAGTACAAACTGCACTTTCCTTTCCTTTCTCAATGTACCATGTATCACTTTCAGCCTTCAGCCTCAGCCCAGCCCTATCTTATACAGATTACAGATACACATTCAGGGAGAAACATGGGATGAGGTGCAGATGCTTTTAACCCTTGTTCACAGATTTTTTTATTTATAGCATTCAAAGCTAGTCGAGTAGTAGCTGAATTCTAATAAAGTATGGTTCGAGTGTGATTCACATACGGTTTTAAAGAAACTGACAAGTATAATACAAATAAACATCTGAAGTTAGTTTTTAAGAACGACTTCAAAGTTTTGAAATATTTTGAAAAATGTTCAAATAACACAAAAAAATTGAACTTTCATGGGATAAAGTTATCTCAAAGTTAACAATATTCCAGTCGAAGGGCGAAGCCGCTTTTTTATTTATTACAATTTACTATAGTACATACAGGGTGGCGCATAAGTCTTGGGACACTTTTGGAATGTATCCCAGCATTCCAATAATTCTTATCGCATTCCTTAAATATTTTAGGACGATCGGGTGGTAGCTCGCTCTTGGTGTAGTGTTCACAAAACTTGAAAAATCCAACTTTTCACTGGTTAAAAAGTTGGGTGAGCGTTTAGTATTAATCTTGGAGCCCATAGAATTCGCAGTCTCCATTCAATTAGCTTTATAATGGTACCCATTACGTGTCCGCGTGACCTGAGTAATAAGGGTTGTAATTTTTCGGTTGTTGAATTTCAAAACGTGGCCACAAGTGGGGTTAAGCCCCACTTGTTATCCAAATAACTCAATGTTGTTATTCATTATGTCGAGACTGTTTGAATTGCTGATCCGGGTTTTAGTTCTTGAGAAACTGTTCCCTGCTTCGACCTCATGAATTATATCTGACACCTTTTTAGTGACAGCAAATGGCTTGCTTTATTTCACTTTAACAAAGTCTAGTAATGTATAATAAATAGGAAAGCAGTCAAGCAAAATTTTAAGTGAAGGTGTGCTTATTTTCTAAGAATAAGTACATAAATGTGGCGCTCCTGCGACCTGTATGAACTTTAACTTCAAATTCAAAGATCAGAAGCAGAATGTGACTGAAGTATACTCCACCGAAATGAACTATGTATATGGAGATGAGCTTATTGTCAAGAGCCCGCTTTGTGGCGAATACAGAGAAAAACCACTGCATCACATATGTAGATGTAGGTTAAAGTAATCGTAGGCGGAGCGCCGGTAGAGAACAATACATTTGACCACGACGGAGGAGAGACTGTACTAGAGTGGAGTGCGGTTAAAGAGACTTTACTGTATTATATTACTGGGGACGTGGGGACACATGTATGAATTGCTCGTGTTTCTAAAAACTGAAGAAACTCTTGTTTGCAAACTGAGCAAAGCACAATGATTGAATAAGATAAGGCGGAAAAGTTTCATTTCCAATGTCAACACATGTTTTGAAACTTTATTGGAGCACATTTCCTTCATTTTTGGCAATTCAATTTGTGTTGTCGTGTACAATCATGGCAGGTAACACGTAAAGCTATAATAAATATTGTAATAAAATATTTTAACAGCAGATTCAAGTGGGATAAAGGCTACCTGATCGTTAATTGAGTACAGTGGTAAAGAGGACATGACACAAGTGCATGGAACATCAATTAATATAAAGTACTACAATAACGAAATGGTGAACAACTATCCCCACTGTTTCTAGAAAACAAAGACTTACTTACAATTTGTAATTTAATTTCAGTAAACAATATAATTGTATAATTTCATCTCTGTGCAATTCAATAACTAATCATGAGGAAAATAATTACGTGGAAGAGCACTAGTCTCTCAAACAAGCACTGTCAACGTAATGAACTCGGTCATGATAACGACGATTGTTTTTCACATTGTATGGTTTTTGGGGTTACGGTCCAAAGTCAAACTTGAACGATAGTTCCTTATGTATACGTTTATATATATTTTATTTAATAGTTGTGAAGATCGACTGAAGTATAACAGAGAGTGCAGAATAAATGCGGATAAAAAGTTTAGGTTCTTGGACGAATACATTTACCTCATAATACTTAAAGATAGATATAGATATTATACGTTGTAAACGGCGACAAGCATTCTTTCGAGTATCATAACTGACTCTATAACAATTTTCTTCGGTTTTACTTATTTTACTTACACATTACATGTTTAGATACGAGGGCAAGCAACAAGAGGACGAGGAATGGGTAAGGTCTTAGGAGAGGCCTTTAATGAAAAATAGTTCAAACTGAAATTGAATGATAAAAATGCAAAATAGCACTTACACTAGCTCAAAATAAATAGTCTTTTACATCGAAGCACAGGAGCTTCAAAAACTTGAGTTCCGAACGTAATAGATTTAATTATAAATTGCAAATATTGAAACGACACCAACAATTTCAATGTTCATTCATGCTAATTTATATAGATATATATTTATTTAGATAGATATATTTTTTATTTTTATACGTTAACGTTAACTGTACCACGCTTTTTAAGAAAAACAGTAAGATAATTTAGATAACTGGATTTATATTTTAAATATTATTATTATTATTATATCGCATTATTTTTATGATAGGACAACTCATGAAATAAATGCAACTAACTGTAATTAAATAATTAGTAATTGTTCCGTAGAGTAGAAGCCTATAGCTTCAGACATATGCATATGACTCAGAATGTTTTCAAGGTGTAGAGTTCGAAAGTATCCGAGGTGAATATTTCTATGATTGTTTTATCAGTTGAATCTCCCGATATCCCGATGATTTCTAATTAAATAAGACCTCGGGTGATGGTCATATTTACGATCAGCTGGGTCACACACGACCAAATCACAATTTTGCTTCTTAAAAAGTCAGTAGTTTTCCTTTTGTTTTGTTTAATGTGTTTACACCTCACAAAGCTCCCTCGTCAGACAAATCAATATATTTGTAACTTTATTTTCGTGTATACCAACAATTTTAACACCTTCATTCATTTCATAAATTCCATTCGGTTGAATATATATTATAAGCTTCACTGAGACTGAACAGTATAATAGGTATGTAATGTAATATGGATGTATATTTCTTGGGTAGTTTATTTTATATATTATGTGTGTATGTGTGTAACGCTATCAGATTTCAGTCTTAGAGAAGAGCACAGAGCCGCCTAGAGCCCGGTTTCTTTATTTTTTTTTCTGGTGATATCTTGTTAATTTGTTGCACTAAGTCGTAAAATATCTGAAAGAAACAATAAATCAGACGTCTTGCATTAAATAGCAATGTTTAATTATTATCGTCTATCCCCTCTTAGGATATTCCGATTATGTACTCACAAGGTGTAACTTATTAGATTAGACGGTATTCTTACATCATTAACATTGATCTTGGCTTTGGCAGAAGTTTCGAGGAAGGTGCATCCAAATTGATGAGCTAAATTAGATCCTTGATCTTTACCCACCACACGTTCATCTTCCAGATCGCATTTATTCCCCACCAACACCATTGGGACATTGTCCATATCCTGTTACCATTGCAAAACTCATTAATATAAACAACACCATAAGACTGCAAAGCTTATATAACAGCTGCTGCGCACTCCAACACAACAATGCTCAATGCCAAGTAGTAGTAATTTTGCTCTCCCTTTGACAGTGCGTTATTCGGTATCGTATTCTGGCTTTCCGGAACACAACGAGACATGTGTAGTGCATATTTTTGGGGTAAGTATGCCTGGCTTGAAAATGGAGGTAGGTAGGTACGAATGTACTTGTACGTGCGAAAGGGGCACAATGGGAACATCGCGAACACTGCACAGGAAAATCAATACCACAGGGGCATCTGTCTGTAGTGTGCTTTCCCTTCCAACACAGACACTATCCAGTACAGAGGTTGGAGTTGGAATTCCATTGGCAAAATTTCCAAGAAACAATTGTTACACTCACAAGGGAAGACTCCGCGATGGTAATCGCGTTTCCAGTAAATCTTGCCTAAATCCATTTACGCAACTCCTAAGGACTTCGTAATGTATAATAATGCTGTGATTGCAATATGCGCGCCGCGCTCAGAATATCCGGTGCAATTTTCGATTTAAATTAAGGCCTAAAACCATGTGCTGCATTAATTAAATAGTGTAAAGCCACGTTTTGCTATTTATTAAATTGCACAAACCTCTGTATTGCACTTTTTTGAAATGTGTCAAAGGTCAAACCATGTTTTGCACTGTGAACGAAACCACGTTTTGCAATTTATTAAATTGCACAAACCAGTGTATTGCACTTTTTTAAAATGTTCAAAATTCATGTTTTTTGAAACGTGTCAAACGACGTTTTGCACTTTTCTAAAATGTGTAAAATCATGTTTTGCACTTTTTTAATCTATTTCTAAGAAGTGCCAAACGTGTTTTCACAGATTTTAAGAAAGTGCAAAACTTATTAACTGGCAAACGTGGCTTTACACAATTTAATTAATGCAGCACATGGTTTTAGGCCTTTCAAAAAATTGAAAAACGCGTTTTTACAGCAAGCCACGGCATTACACCCTAACAAAATTGTTCAAAGCATGGGGTTGTTAATTTTTTGGAAGTGCTTACGTGGTTTCGAACATTTTAATGGTGTAAACTCAGGTTTTACACTGTTTTAAAATGTGTAAAATTGAGTTTTACACTTTTTTTAAATGTATAAAGTTATGTTTTTCCGTTTTCTCAAATGTGTAAAATCACATTTTGCGATTTTTTAAATTCGTAAAATCATGTTTTTTACGTTTCTTAATTGTGTTAATCCACGTTTTGCAATCCCTAAAAATTTACAAATCCATGTTGTGCACTTCTAAAAAATGTTAAAATAAGTGATTTGCACTTTTTAATGTGTAAAATGTAATTTGGTGGAAGAATTGACTAGTAAATAGATGCACACCATTTGATTTACCATTGTATTAATAATATTACTTGAAAAATGCAAATTTACCACAGGGTTTCGCCGAAAAATTGCATGTTAAATTGCATAAGAAATTTCAGTTTTCGATTAAACTTTTGAAAATTGCACCGGATATTCTGAGCGCGGCGCGCATATTATACATTACAGTCCTTAGGAGATTTACTGAAAAAGCGATTACCATCGCGGAATCTTCCCTTGTCAGATATTCACATCGATTGCACAAATAAAAACATAATAGAAGAATAGTAGCCTTACTTTGACTCTAAGAATTTGTTCTCTTAGGTCTTGTAGATCATTAAATGTCGATTGGGCTGTAATTGAATAAACTAAAACGAAACCCTGGCCATTCTTCATATACAGGTCCCTCATGGCAGTGAATTGTTCCTATTATTAAGAAAAGGAAAATCATTAAAATCCACTCCCGGCCTCCTCCGCCTCCACGCAAACATTGTCCCCGTCTTCCTCTTTATAAAATGTTTCTACATCCATAACAGCAATATACGTAAAGTATGTAAACGCATTTCATTCTCTTCGTAAATCTCATTTATTATCTGAGCTGACAGTTTAGAGACAGAAAGAACACTCTGATTGAATTTTATTATAACTAATTTCTTTCTGTCATACATTTCTTACGTTATCAAAAACCCATGTAGACTAGAAACAAAGTTAACTTCACCATCACTCCCAAGATACTGACAGTTAACCATATACATCCTATCACAATATTCTACGTCCTCTTTGATCCACTTTACACTGCAACTTAGTACTGACAGAACTATCAAAACTTGACAAGCATTACACAGAGGAAACTGGGGCTGGAACGGAAGTGTGAACACTCTCTTTCCACTGTCATTTATATTTTTCCTTCGCTGAACTTGAATAGATAAAACTAATCAACTTAACGCATGTCTAGTGAAATTACAGAAAAATATTGTTATTGTATAGAGACAAACATGGTCTCTGCCCTTACAAAATATTCCACAATAACATGAGAAAACATAAGATAAACATAACTACAACCGCATCAGCTTACTACGTGCTCAAATTATGTACGTAATCGCACATCATTATCATCTGAACATACATGCAAAGTAAACAGGTGACCATACATAAGACCATTTATGCTATACAAAAAATTTAGAGTCACTGTAATAAATTAATTATGTAAAGTAGAAAAACAGACTCACTGTGCCGGCGGTATCGAGGATTTCGAGCATACATTGTTGACCGTCCACCTCAACTTGCTTCCTATAACTGTCTTCGATTGTAGGGTCATATTTCTCCACAAAGATGCCCTGAACAAATTGTACTGTTAGGGCTGACTTCCCAACGCCTCCGCTCCCCAAAACAACTATTTTGTATTCTCGCATGTCAGCTCCTGTACTCTCCAACTATGAACTAGTAATATCAACACCGGGTGACCGTGTACAAATTCTTTCGTCAATGTTGCAAGCTAAGAACTACAGGTAAACCTGAAAACACAAATATGAAACAAAATAGTCAGTCATTATGTCATAATTGCTTAAAAAACGGATCGTACACCGGGTAGCGGACGAGCGAACGACTGTGTCTGCCCGTTGTGTGTACATAACCAAAATAACATTGTAAAACGGCATAATAAACCCTAATCCCATGCTATGTCTGCCACTGCACTGAGCGTACGCTTGCAGTAGAAAGTGGAAGTTAAGGAAGAAGCATGCATGCGTGTGATTGCAATTCAGCGAATTCAGCCTATTATGCTCTACGCTGCACTTTTTGCCGTTTTGGAGTTTAGTGCGAAGCGGGCGAAGAAGAAGAGTTAAATACATATTGAGTTAGACCAGGTGAACAGTGAACGGGAACAGTTGGGAATTGGGAACGTTACACGGTTCCAAGTAGAGCTAGGCTATATATCCTACTGGTTCCACGTTTAAATTACCAAATATTTTAGGAACCCTAGCTCCGTAGTTCGATTCAGGTTGCAATGCTGCAAAAATTCCTCTTTCTTCTGAGATGTAGCTTATGAATGTACGTAAACCCCCAAAATTTGTATTTAATTACATTTTGGTTGTCTTGAAAACAAAGACCTACAAATTGTTAATTAGGTACGTGGTTCACAACTCAGCCATGACAGATCTACCTAAATAAATATTTAAGCTACTAATTACTGTAATTATTGTTACAAAATTGTGCTTTTCCAAACCGGTTACCGTCTGGAAACTCGTGTAGTTTTCCCTATTTTGCTTTTAGAATGTATTAAAATCTGTTTGATCGATTTCCAATATCTCAATAGAAGCATTCACTTTAAATAATATCTCCTGTATGTATTAGTCCAAATGTTATGGCAGGTTATTACAGTTCCACAAAAATTATCACCCCTGGCCCTGGCCTTGATCTAACAAAATGAACAAAAACTAAAAATCTATTTCAATCTAAGCTGAATAGGTGTGCCAGTTAAGCACGGATGAAAGCTAATTTCCGACTGCTTCTTGAGCACTTTTGGTTTTGACTACCACCATTTAAACTTCGATTTTCTTCCAAGATTTTTACCGTACGCCGTACGGCATATGTATTATCGACAGGCTCGGGAGCTAAGCGACCTGTTTCTAGCTATATGTAATGTACTACTCAAACTCGAGCTAAGAAGCCACAATAAAAAATATCTTTTCAATTCTTTTGTACGAATAAAATCTTTCCAGGAAAGATTTTTTTACTTATACATCGACAATCTCCGGAGGTACCTTTTACTAGTTACACGTAACGTAATACTCAAACTCAAGCCAAGTAACAAACCATAATAATTAGACGGCATTATTTTCTGAATTACCATGTATGATTATATTAATTATAGGTGCTACACGTGCACCTCTACTTGTTTACATAATAATTTCCCTTGTTCAATTAACTGCACTAAGCAACGAAGTATTTCGGCAGCACAATTAAGCAGTGAGCACACGAAACTAACCAATCGGCTCCCATGTTTAACACAAAGCATTCAACAGAGACAACATTCCGAAACTGCTTTTTTAAAAATAAAGATAAGAACATTTGTCATTTACTGCAATTGTGCATCACCAACCCTTCTAATCTAAGATTCCAATTTAGAGCGTCATAATCACGGCCGACGAACCAAATGAATTAATTTATCATCCACAGCAATTTAGACAAAACACAGTGGAATCCAATAAATCCTAATTACACAATAAGAAGGATGAAACGTCAGCAAAAAAACAATTAGTGGCAGGGGTTAATTATAGCGTCGTAGAGGAGGATCGATGTCCAACTGTCTGAAATTCAACTCACAGCTATAATTTGCACAACGCTACTAAACACATCTCATGACATGACTAACCTCTTTTTAGAGGATGGTCATATTACACCCAAATCATCCACGATACACACAACATATAAGTACTTTACTCGCCCTGTTTTATCTAGCCATCCATCCAATACAAAACACACCACACGCATTCATACATGTAAACCCAGGCCTGAGTTTTGCGAGAGCGCGTACAAAGAAGTCTGCACACTGTGTTGAGCAAGCTTACTATCAGTTCAGTCTCCTAACATTACCAGACACAGTCAATCGTGGGCATTAGTCAATAATAAAAGTACTACCAAAATAATAGTACTTATGTCACACTCTCCGTAATTTACACATCTAAATCACACGGTCATTTTACAAGCTGTAATTGTCACATTGCTTTTTAACACTTTAATCGTAGCCAGTGCAGTGGTTATGCATTGTCCATCCTGAGTACTCAAAAGAAGTCAGTTCATCCTCGGTCGCGTCTGATAAATACAGACTAGGAGATAGACATTGACAACCAAGAGACAGGATGGAACTTGGGGCCAGAAGATTTCCACTGCTGTCCCCATACAATCATGTCGACTAGTGTAACGCAATTTTTCAGTATGTAAAGTCGTGTCCTATAAAATATTCAATTTTTCTTCACATTTTAGCTAGCAACGGATCAATGACTACTCTATTATTAAAATGTTTTTATTTCAACGACCATTTAGTAACACCCAGAATCCTAGACTAGGTAGTTACCTCTATCCCATTGAACGACTCGCTCAACTTTCATTCTACAACAATTCGTGGAACCTCGCGTATCAAATTACAAACTGCAAACCACAGCAAATTACTTATATCACCCTTGCCTTCCAAAACCATGTCTTCTTTTCGTAGATAAATATTAATTGACTCTCTAACACTCACTCATTTACTCCCATACCCCAAAAAGAATTCGAAGGGGCAGACCATCCACACTTCCCTGCATTGACTGCATTTGCATATGAAAATTTAAAACATTATACATACAAGTACATAGTTAACATTCAAAGTCCTATCTCAGTTTATGCCAACTTACTTAGTATATAGGGCTCGCGTCCATCTCTC
>JAQFZC010000776.1:0-40626 GCA_034695205.1 Dicyrtoma fusca | reverse complement strand
CATTACAAGCCGAGGATGATCCCTTTTCACCAGGACACGGTTAGTTTGGGCATTTTAACTTATTTCTGTCCATCATTGATTTTTACTTATAGGTACCTAGTATGACTGACGCCAGTGCTAATATAGGTACATGGGAATGCACATATAAGTGTATGCTTATGTATACTATTTATATTATTTACATTATTTTGCTACGAAATTACAGTATTTTACTGTTGGTACAGGCTGAGCTGTATCTGATGGGATTTTAAGTACTTGAGCTTTTTAATTTGTATTTCCTACAGCCTTGCCTAAAGAGCATGCGGAAGCTCCAGGATCTAATCTGGTGCTCATAACTACCACTCGTGGGGGTCACCTTGGCTATCTTGAGGGCATTTTTCCGACAAGAAGAACGGCTCACTTCATGGAAAGAGTTGTTGATGAATTTGTCCGGGCTGTGAGGTTCCAAGCTCACGAACTGGTGTAAACTGCGGTCCACCGTCTGCAACTACATAATCCAAATTCTGTGAACCGTACGTTCCATTAACAAGTCTCAGGCCGTCTGATCTACGCTCCATTTTAGCTTTACTCAATATGCGCAGGTTATTCGCAGCACTGATACATATTGTAACTTGTAACTTCTGTTTTAGTTGTTTGAATTGTAGAGGTGTTTGAAATACTTCACCCTTTCCAAATAAAGGAACTGTGAACTTTCACGATATAAATCCTGCGCTTGCTGGCTGCTTTTATTCTTATTCGTTTTACAAAATATTTTTTCTTTTATTGTTACACACGAGTAGTACCCAACGCATACCTACTTACATATCTTGTTTGGGGGGTAATTTCTTTTCTTCTAGCCAATTTTATTTCTTAGGCATATCTCTGTAAAAAATAATTAGACAAGTACATACTTAAGTAGGCTAAAACTTGTTGTTTTCCGTTCGAATGGTGGATATATGTAAAATGTCCGAAACTGTACTGGACTCAAAAATTAGCTGAACTCGTGTATGTATTACATAAGTATGTGAATCTAAGTAAAGTGATAAAACAAAGTAAATTGCTACACTCAATACTACAATATACATATTAATTGTCAAAGAGTTTGTTTTGTCTAATCTGTATAAAAAATTACGTCTGATCTCAAAAAGGTCTCATAAGCTTTTTATTTCTGCGGGGGTCAAGTGCTTCAGTGCTTAATGCATTGGTCTCCCAACACGGACGGGTGTGGCTAACTTTTACTCCGTACCAAGTACGAACACAGAGCCAAGTAAGCCATTAATAATATTGTTATTGGGCACCACACTTGCGGAGACCTTGGCATTTAAATGCTGATAGTGGATTCAATAGATTCAGTATTTTAGAAAGTTAGTAGGCACTTAAGTACTTTCTGTAATGTTAGTGAAAATATGCTACGCTTTTTAGGTTTCCCTCTGGTATATAGTAGAAAAAGAAAAACGGTTATTAATTAGGAATTTTATTGAGAACTTCTCGTTCAAATGAATTTTAAGAAATTTTTAAACAACAAAATTACTCCATAAAAAACAGTAGTTTGGAATTTTCCTTTTTGAAATGAGTGAAAACATTATAGGATTATTTCCATTTCAAAATTTAGATTTCAATTTTCTTGCTTGAAAATGATGTCCAGTACGTTGTATATGGGCTCCTGTGGACTAATTTGCCTAAAAAGTGAACTTGAGACGACACTAATGACAATGACTTAAGTTTCATTAGCCGCAGCATCCCCTCTTCACCTGACAATTGCAAGGCGAGCAGGTGGAGCACGCATTTTGACGTCTCGCTAACTGACAGCGTAGCACTTGCTCTCCTGCTCCTATAACCCTCTTGCCATTGGAAATGATTCGAAGTCTTTCGCCCCGATTTAAGTTGTTACAGCAGCAGTTACACACATCTGAGCATTCTTTCGTGATGAGCAGCTCATCTTTCAGTTTAAGACCCTTCATGTGAAATTTATTGGCGCAGCCCAGGAGATCTCCGTAAGTGACAGGGAGCCAGCGTGTTTTAAAGTTGGCATCTGAGCCTTGATTAAGGTAGCCTGGAACGAGTTGTGACGGAGGGGGCAGTCCGGCGTAGGTGTGCAGATAATGAATCTTCGGAGGACAGCGAGGACACGGAAGAAGCTGTCCACGGATTTTGGGAAGACAGCTGCAACCAACCCCACGATTTATGTACGCACCCGGTTTAGGCACGGCGTGGTATTTGTAACAACCTGGGTGTCCAGGGCACGGGCACTAGACAATGACGGAATTAATGGGCACTCATTAATAGGGCTTGTGTGATTTCCTATATTTTCATTCAGTTATTTCCTTTCTAGTTAAGGCTTTATAATATTTAGTAAATTATACAAATTATAGGAGAGATTTAGAAATGACATAAAAGTTGGAAAGGTTGATGGCCTAACCTCGGTTGGAACAGGTGAGTAAGTCATACAGTTGGTACATCCTCCGTAGATCGGGTTTGGATTGATGGAGCAAGGACACGGGGTTTTGCCCATGCAATGTCCACCATGAAAGATGCCAACGCACTTGTAGAGATTCATTTTAGCCTTTCCCTTACTATTTCCTTGTTCACAGTCAGTCTGTTTTTCTCAGAAACAAGAATTCAACTCTAGCTCATCCCCACAACGCAATTTAAATTTAGAAAAGAATTAGAAATACTAGAATGAATGTGAACTAATTAGCTTTGATTTAACATCGATATTGCTATTGCTAATTAACTGTACAAATGTAAATAATAGAATTTAAGAAATCCCATTCCTTTTTAAAATTTTGCTTAGCTATTCGCTTTTGCCATCATCGCCAATCGCTTTCCTGTACACTATCTACTCTGGCCGGATCAGATTATTATCATTCATCATGGTCAGTATGGGTTAGCTTATAGTTAGCGATGCGCGATGGGCATATGGAATAAAAGGGGTAATCCATCCTCAGTTTCTGTTTCTGTATCATTTAATTTTTCTCTATCATAAAGTTACGACGACCAGCAGTATTTTTGCCCCTTGTGCTTTCTGTTCGGTAGTGCTTTGCCTAAAAAATCTATTGCATTAATTTATTTTTCTGTTTTTGTCCTCTTTAGTAATGAACAAAAAAGATAAAATTTAATTTTGATAATAGTCCTTTCGTTATTGGCACAATAAAATATGAGCACCATTACTATTGCACAAAACACAAGCCAAACAAGATTTCCCCATTTTGTATGGTACAATATGTTTTTATTCTGTACTACGACAACCAAAATTTTAAATAATTCTTTATATTCATCTTGTATGTGTCTGTATATAGCAAAGCTGAAGGCCGCGGCCGTAGGTAAGTTCCGTTGTCATTTTTTAGTAAAACAAAGTTATTCCTATGAAGCCAATATACGACATACTAAATAACGAAACCAGATTCCTCGTACATAGTTATACCTTTCGTCAATTTTAAAAGTTTAGTTAATTCGCCATTATCCATTTATTATTGTTATTCTTGCTCCTTGCGTCCGACTAATCTGAAAGTCCGAACGTTCATTTTATTTACATACGCAGGTAACCGTAAGATAAAATATAGCTTTTGTGATGTTGGTGTTAGCTCATCCCTTTGTTAGGCTCCCGAAAAGGACGTTCTCAATGAAAGTTACAATTACCCACGCTGTATCATGCAGATCACATAAACACATTGCATGTTTTTAAAAACGTTTTTGTTAGTTACGTTTTCTTTTTAATTCATCCCACCCGTGCTTCAAGCACTGCACTGACGACGTTCACTATAGTAAGAGATCAGTTATGTATTTATATTTCGCCTTCATCAACACCAGTATTATCGAGATGATGACAACGCAACGTTTAACTTGTTGTATGGAAAAAAGCTGCCACGACTGCCACCACCTTCCACGCAGTTTACATATATACTTTTTTACAATTATTACCTACTCACTTTATCCATCACAGTTATTACACCAAAAATATGTAAAAATAATAAAACTATGACTTTAGACGCAGAAAACCGTGGCTTGGATTTTATGTAATGATTATAGGTGTTTAACTATCTCCATACTTAATCACCTGTGTATGTGTGCTTAAGCAGTCTGATCAAAACAATCTGTTCAAAATTTGGTAGCTTACGCAAATTGTAAATTACACAATAGAATAGAGCGCAGTACTAAAATTATCGTGAATGTGCTCGTTTGTATTTGAATGGAGGGGCAAATCAATGTCATTCGTATCTTTCATGTTTATTGTTTCACGTCGCGTTTAATACATTTATTCATACATTCTGCTGTACTACATTCACAAAGTTATCAAAGTACTTTAACTAAATTACAGTAAGTATTGCTTTGATGGGAGTGGCATACCAAGCTAATTGTAAGTTATAAGCTTGTAGTAAGCTTCAAGCTTCCTAGGTAGTTCGGGCCCCAAATAATTCCACAGCCTGTAGGTTTTGCGTAGGAATCCCATACAGTTGGCATTACTACAATCTGTGTTCGTGGACTCATTCAATTTGGGTAACACATCCATTTAAATGTGTAATTTGTATTTCAATTCTTTCGCTTCGGACAATTGAACACGGGCTCAGGATTATTAACGTTGTTACTAAGCCAGCAAGCATGTGATAAAAAGAGAGTAAGAAGAACATAAAAAACGTTGATTCAGCATTTTTACGTTCGTTGACAAGTGTATTGCCAACCATTATTACTGCGTCGAAGATGACAGCTGTTTTCCACACAACAAGCCAAACGTTGCGTTGCGTTCTCATTATCCCGATAAATACTGCTCACTGCTGACGAAGATGAGATATAAATAATTAATCACTTAGTTCAGTGGGTGAAGCAAACGTGGGATGAATAAAGAGAAAACGTAAACTAAGAAAAACGTTTTACAAAACGTGCACTGTACTGTGATTGTGATGTTTGCATGATGCAATGTACGTAATTGCAACTTGTGTTAAGAACGTACTTAGTAAAGCTAGTACTAGTAACGTTCGGAAAGCAAACAAAGAGATGAGTAAATATCAACATCACAAAAGCTAAATATTATCTTGGGTATGTAAATAAAATAAACGTAACGTTGGAGCTGGCAAAGTGGCAAACACAAAATAAAAATAAGGATATGTTGTGGACGACTGGGGATTGGAATCATTGGAATGTCATCCCAAGGTTGCTCAAACACACATTATTGAACCACGCTGAATCATCCTACATAACACCAGACCATGTACATACAACAACATACATAGACTCACTCACAGATAAGTCGAAAGTCAAGTGTGATGAGCGATGAACACGTGAAGAAGTGGAAAGATTAAAGTAGGTACTACAATATAGGTAAGCATTTACAGTAAACAACAAACAAGCCATTGTAAATAATTACAGAATGCCTTTGAATTAACGAACATAATGGTAATGGTACTGTAGTATTATATTATTATATATACCAACAATATAATGTCCAACAGAACAATCCAAGGGTATTTTGTTCCGAATTAAAACTCTATCCAACGCTCACTGATTAGTAATTAGGTATCCCATTTGCCTTTCAAATCACTTATCGGGCATTATTTATTTCATTCGGTTATATGATGGAAGTTGTAAGTAAGTAGTTGGTGAAAAATAATAAAATTGTATTTTGTAAATACTTAATTAATTATGTGTACATGTAGTTAGGATAAAGGAAGAGAAGCTGTTGTTGTTATTGGTGAAAAAGTAGACTGAATGGAATGAATAGAAAGAAACAAAGGAAAGAAGGAAAGATAGAAACATGAGGGTAATTAACGGTTCAAGAGCTCCAAAGTACAGTTTGTGGTGTATGAGCATCTATTTTCCATTTAGTTTTCCTTTTCTTACAATCCCGTCCGAGTAGACTCATTGACCCATGGCAGTTAAATCACGTGAAAGAACCATAATTAGAATAACCGACTACTAGCCTAGGTCTGTATTTGTTAACCAAAACGTTAGCGTACCTAGTAAAAGTGGTTCACTTACTTACTTACTAGTTAGTACTTGTCTAGCACTTACTAGTACGGGACCTTGCAATCATCACGTTGGGTTGGAAAAAAATATTACAAATGGTTTTATCTGTTTGCAATGCAGTGGTATAAAGGACAATAAAATAATAGTACGTAAGTACTTAAGTGACATATTTTAAACCGCGAAACATCGTGTTATATTCCAAAGTAGCAACCAAAGCATAAGTAGATGAGATATTATAGTTTCCCGAAATAGCTTAACATGGTTTTAACATTTCCAAAATAGCAAGCCAAAGCATGGTTGGTATTTGATAACTTCCCCCAAAAGCACTTAAACCCAAAAAAACTTATGGCACAACCATCATTTACAAAAAATAGCAAATAGCGTTGAAGTACCTATCTTTCCAAAATAATCGAACGACATGTTTTATTGTTATTTGCTTTTTCTCCAAAATATCAAAGCGTAATTATGTTAAGATTTCCACAATAGAAACAGTAGAATGCATACAAGCATACCTACATGGATTTTTGCTTGACCTAAATAGCACAATTGGATAGTACCGGTTTAAAAAAATGAAAATAAGAGCAAAACATGGCATTATTAGTATATTATTTTGCAATTTGGAAATTGGAAAAGCATTTAATTTCTGTGACATGGTATTTGACTTGCGCCTTGTGAAGTCGTAGCGACGAGCTCCCCGTGCCACTGCCAGTGCCGAGTTGTTGGAATTATTTAGGCTAAATCTGCATTAAGATTTGAGGGAAACGTTGTGGTTGTGGTTGTGTGACGTCAGACTGCATTCGTCATTCCTGTTCATGGTCAAATGCTCGTTGGTTTTCCCAGAAATCCTTGGCCGGACTCACGAGGGATTATCGCTCCGCTGAGGCAAGTGAGGCGTGGACGGGGCTCCGGCCTTCCCTTTGCCTCGCTGCCCCCTCGCGCACTGAGGCCTCTCTGAGGCGGAAGTGTTTGGTGACGAAAGGGAAAGAACTTTGGACGGGCCTGGGACTGAGAGAATCCATTGCATCACCTGCTATAATCTCTCCGTCTCTCGGCTCTGCTATTGCATTTAGTGTGACTTTGTGAGTGGTGAAGCGTGAAACCTGAACCATACGGCGTGTTGGAATTCTTTCTTTATTCTTCATTAAATTGGAAAAACACCAGTTTCTTTTAAGGAAAGTTCAGTATCATTCGAAACTCCAAGTCAAATTTAAAGTTTTTTTTTTTATTTAAAACGAAATATATATATCGTCTTGACCTCAAGACGATATCATCAATCAGGATTACAGCATTCCAGAAGAACCCCCCGGGAGATCGTCACCATCCAATTTTAAATCAAAATCAGCCTAAGCAGTTTTTAAAAACCTGCCTGAAGAAAAATTTTGATTGTGTCGTCGATTATTGCAATGTGTAGTGAGAAAGTTCTGTTTTCTAGAAAAAATCACGTTTCTCATGATTTCATCAATGTCGTGGATGTTCCTGAACCAGCAAACTTTTATGAGTTGTCATTTAATAACATTTCCAAACCAAATCCAATTCAAAAACATTGTTTAGGACATAACCAAAATTGTGACCGATTCACGATTCATTGGGCTAAAAACATATGTAAGCAAACTCTAGATCCAAGGATAAGACAGATACAAGTGTGGTCTTGATCTTCGTGATAGTTCTAAGTACGGAATATTAATTACGATTTAGAAATTCAAATTAGCTAAATATATATATACAGCAGTTATTGGGTCGTTGGTTGTTTGTGAGTGTATATGTTTAGTGTGGTCAACCTACTCCTCAGACTGAAGTGAATTTAAATCCTGTCATAAGTTGTGGACGTAAGCACGAAGCAACCTCAAACGTTTTTCTTTTTCTTTGTACCGTGTACACAGAGAACCATTTCGTCTCTTCAACTTAAATCTTTGACCAACCTGAAATCATTTAGTACTAAACTTGTAATTGTCGACAACACTACCTCAAGGTCTAGAGAACGCGTAGAAATTAATACATCGTCTCAAGTCGGGGTTGTACTATTTTCGGAACCTACAATTTCTCAAGTTTAAATTGTGCAGGACGAATAAGCGAGACTATTGTTAAAGTCAGTGAAGGAGTGAAATTAAGAACTATTTTTATTTTTCTCTTAAAATACATCACTGCTCCAGGCCACATACGTACGTCATAATTTGAATAAGCAGTATCTGCTATCAGACCGCATATGGTACAGACTAGACTAAGATAACGAGAGAAAGGGTAAATAAATACAGTTGCCTGCTTCTGGAATCTGGACATTCAAAGTTTTGACCGACCACCGGCTGGTCCAGTTCAGTAACTTTAAAATACCTACACGCAGTGCTTTGTGTCTCTTCTGTAGACTGCTTAAACCTTAGCTTGCCGATACACTGACTGTCGGTTTGTGACGAGTTGGAATTAAGTCCAGACGACACATACAGGTAAATTAGAAAAATATTCATATATACATATTCAGGAGTTAGCTTAACAGCATTTAGTACACACTACAATTCAATATAATTAATTCTATTATTTGTCGTTTATATTCTCATTTGCACAGGAAGTAATTAAGAGGTTCGTTTGTTTCGTGGTCTGTTTGTGGTCAATTAACTCTAGTATCGCTCGAAGAGAGAGCAATCAAGAAACATGCCGAAAGGAAAGCCGAAATTATCTTCCAAAGGAAGCTCCCGGAAGGGAACACTAGGTAAATCAACTACGTAATTTTTAAGTTTTTAATAAGTAATGGCTCTGTAATTTATTGGTTTGACTTATTTATGTCACTTTACAACGCTTAAAAACCGACGCTTGTACTTTCCACTTTACACTCCTGACATTCAGACTGGAGCATGAGACGCTAAATCCATGTGAATGATTTTAATATAAAAGACCATTCATATTATCTTTTAGGATTAAAGACTGGCCGACGTGGAGGAGGGCTATCGGACGATGAGTCTTTAAATGGCGACGCCGCAAGCATTCTCAGCTTGAACTCTGATCGAGGCAGTTACGATGACGGTGTGAACCCACTTTATTTATACTTTCAAGTCAGTATTTAAAGTTATTTTGAGTTCATTATATAATGTATTATTTAAATGGTTTTAATTTATCCTGACAGCAGGGGTTGGAGAGAATGGAAATGATGGGAATGATCATGAAGATGGAGGAAATATTGATGGGCACAGTCGCGAAAGTCTTGAAGAAAAGATTGCGGAGGCTATTGACGCGATGACGGAAAAGTCCGCAAATACTCGGATAAATAGTTTGAATACGTTGACTACCATACTAAGTCAGCAATTTGTACCTGACTTAGTACTTAACCGTCGCGAAACTCTTCGTGACAATTTGGAAAAAATTTTTAAGAGGGGACAGCGATCTGAACAAGGTATGGCTGCTAATCTTGCATCCTTAGCAGCTCTACAGATTGGTGCATTCGATGTGGACTTGGCTACGGAGGATTTCAGTTGCCTTAAGCCTATCCTCCAATCATTGATCTTGGATCACACTGTTCCGATTCAAGTCCGCGTTAAGGTATGTTCCTTTCAGTTAATTCTGATTTAATTTATGAGATTCGGTTCGCAGTGTGCTTGGATCCAGAATTCGAATGTTTTTGGGCATTTATTGCAAAGCGTGACTGTAATTATGTAGCTCAAAATTGAATAGACATAGAAAATCAAATTTTATTTAAGTGTAAAGCTACACGCACGGGTGCAAAAACACGGGAATCGAATTATGAAGCAAACTGTGTTACAAATATTGAAGGCATAAGTTGTTTATTTATATGGTCAAATATTTTTTATTTTCTTAGTGCTGCCAAGCTGTTTGTCTGGGAGCATTTCTAGCGGAGTATTGTTTAGACGACGTTTGTAACATCTTAAATATTCTGGAGCCTTTGTTTGAGGTTAAAATAAGGAAGAAAAGTGATGATGAGGATGCTATCGAAGGGCTCGATGGTACTGCAAGCTTATCCAAATCAGTTAAGCTGGCAAAGAATACTTGTGGAAGCTTGGCATCAGCAGCTATTGCCAGCTGGTCGCTTCTGATAACTCTAATGCCAACTGAATATGTAAAGCAGCGTAGCGTTAGGTGGACGAAAATGCTCTTAGGATTGCTTGATCAAGCAGAATTAGAAGTGAGATTGAGCGCTGGTGAAGCTCTGGCATTGCTGGTGGAAGTTTGCGATATGTACTTAGAAGAAGATGATTATTCCTTATCCGAAGAGGAAGATTTTCAGGAGAATGGAGTGGACACAGAAAAAATCAACGGTCACGTCAACGGAAATGGACACTTGAAATACGGATATGATAAAGTTAGTGTAAAAGTTATAATTACTAAACTTCGTCAACTATCGGTGGAGTCCCACAAGTATCGCACTAAGAAAGATCGACGGCAGCAACGTCACAGCTTCCGAGATTATTTGCATGCTGTGGAGAATGGAGATGGCCCTGGCCAGTGCATTAAATTCGGATGTGGTGAAGCACTAGAAATCGATTCGTGGGTGAAGAAAAGACAATATGACGCCATATGCCAGGTAACCTTTCGTTAGTATTCACAGTATCACACATTCTATGCATGAAACCTGTTTCCATTTAAATTATAATGTTCTGTTTTACCTGTTTAGGTTCTTGGATCTGGCATCAATCGACACCTGGTCGAAAATGTCCTGGTGCGACAAGTTATGGAACTCGGGGCGCCACGTCCAACTTTGAATGATGGGGGTTATGGTGCCAAGCAAGCCAAAAATGATCGACACCTTCAAAATGCGGCTAATTTTAAAGCTCGATGTGTTTCTCGGGGAAAATCGCGGGATCAGCGCATGGCTAACTTGTCGGATTTTTGATATCTTACTATTTTAAGTTTGTAATTCAAATTATTGTAAAATTACCCTTCTCGCATTTTTACGTATATCAGATTTGTGAAATACCTATCTGCAGATCTGAAATGGATGTGATCGAGATTCAGAAGTAAATTGTTGAAGGTAACAATTAATTAATTGGAAGTTCATCGTAGGTTTCTGTTTTATCATAATCAGTTTTGTAGGAGTGAGCAGTGGGGATAATGTTCTAAGTAAGCTTTCACGGGTTATACTTGGCGTGTCAGTTACAGCAACAACTACGAGTGAACGATGCTTAAAAGCTGAATATGATCCACTGGCTTCATGAACAAGTTTAACAGGAGCTAGAATGTAGACATGGTAGACAGACTGTGAAAGTTTATGAGTTATTTTCCTCATTTTTCGGCCATAACGTAGACATCACTGTGTTGGGAAGTAGCGTAAGACGCAAGTTTCTACGTGTAGATCCGTTCTATAAAATCTAAAATTTAGATTTAATTAATCAATAATATTATAGCAACTTTGATGAAATGAAGAACTATTGAGAGACTGTATTTGTATAGATATATAATTGCACACAGTGTGTTCCAGGTTACTTGGTTACGAAAAATACCGGGTTATTGAAATCGTCTATATCTATCTGCATAGATGTTCTATTTGCTAAGTTAATGTGTTCTCATTCGAGTTACGAGTGGTAGTGATCACTTTTTAGTTCTTGTGTGGGATTTTCGTCGGTGACTAATTTGTTCAGTCAAATCGAATTTATTGTATTGTATGGCGGATGAATGTCGTCGAGTTTAGTAAGATCTCGTTATAAATTCTTCCTTATTTCTGCAATAATTACGTATTTTCTTTATATGCGTTAGTTTCATGTTACAATTATGATTAAAATAATCGACTACAGCTGACCCTTGCCTTGTTTTTGATTTTACGACCGAAACTTGCGGTTTATTATTACTAGGAGTTAACATGTAAATAGTACGGAGTATTAGATTTAGTATTGGAGTACTTCCGTCGTTATTATGATAAATATTTTCTTGCAGCTTTTAGGTAACCATTATGAATTTGTGATGTGAATGAGAAATGCTTGTTTAAGAAATTATCATTGTATTTGTATCACGCAAAAGTATGTTTGTATTAGTTATCGTATTAGTTATCGATTCAGGTTATTAACTTTAGTCAACTACCGTCGAATACTTTAAGTAACTTAAAGTTCGGCAGATTAACTAACGGCGATGGTAGTACGAAGTTACGTATGAAGTCGGCGTTTATGAGAAGGCGTTCGGATGTATAGTGTACAACGGGCTATGAGTAGTGCCCAAAATAAACATTCGAATTTTTCCTGGAACTTCCTGTGTATTTCCTTTACTATGACGTACTAGTTTATAATTGAGC
This sequence comes from Dicyrtoma fusca, assembly GCA_034695205.1. Classification (NCBI taxonomy): domain Eukaryota; kingdom Metazoa; phylum Arthropoda; class Collembola; order Symphypleona; family Dicyrtomidae; genus Dicyrtoma; species Dicyrtoma fusca. The sequence continues at coordinate 28,463 of JAQFZC010000776.1, read as the reverse complement.
ATAATATATATATATATATATGTATTTACTTTTTAGGAACTAAAATGATTGAATCGCATTTTGATACTAAATTGTATGCAAGCATTAAAGTTACTGCTTATTAAATGTTAAAACTTGTGATAAATTTTAACATGTTATAGTTGTGTATATTTTAAGATTTTCTTCAAAGCAAGCGCTCCAATCGGGTAGTCAAATTCGGCTTTGTTCTTTGTCGTTTTATATAATTCGGTAATGTAAGTATGATTGATGGCAGCGGATTTAAAGAGAGATTGTAGTGTTGAGTCCTGTGTAAGAATGTATGATAGGAAGTGATTTCAGGATTGTTATTTTAAGGCTCTGACATGCAATTCGATACTTTCTAGTAGGAACTTGTCATGTGTGTGTTGGCTTAGGTTAGGAAAACGAATGTAGTAACATCAGGCACCGGAACCAGGGGGTACATGCTCCCGCACTAATACATACGTATCGTGGTTTAAGTTGTTAAACGACGCGTATCCATTTTTCAGCGACGCGCTGACAAAATTTAAGGTGTCATCGCGTAATGTTATGTGGCAAAAATGGATACGCGTCACTTTGCACCTTAATGATGGATATGTATGTTACCATATGCAACGTGCTTTTACGTAATATCTGTTCCCCGCATTTGTAAAATCGAATGTACACTACAAGGAGATTTGTACCCCACCGCAATTTTTGCTTTCTGGCGGCACTGGATATCATACATTAGTTAAGTACGGAAATACTTGAATGACTTAAATATTCTTAGACTGTGCAGAGAAGGGAGAGATTTGATTTTTGTGAAAATATGTAAGTTTAAAAAAAACACAAAACAAGAAAACCAAAATAAGTAAAATAACCTCAATATGGAACTCAATCAGAACTGTATTATTTCGATTTATTTCATCGATAGAGTATTATTTATGTATGCACATTCTTTGTGGATTAATAAATTGACAATTCGATTCCAAATACTATATGACTTTATGTTCTCATTTGATTCGGATCGTCAGATCGGAATCAATTCATTTTTCATACGCGTACTAGTAAGCTGTTTGCAGTTTTTGCCTTTTTGTCCTCCTCGTTTGAACTCCGGAAATAGGAATCGTGGCATCTTACAGAGGATTCCAATAACGAACATGAGGCGGGACCAAAGGATTGTTTTCTTAAATGGCTGAAAATTTTCATTTTGGAAAAGTTTTGTAGACAGGCTCATGTTGGAAGGCTCACTTTTCCATACAAAATAAAATGATCCAAATCAACACTAAATTATTCTAATAATTCATTTTTGATCCGAGTATGACATGAAATAATCATTGTACTCTCAATAGAATTTTCTAATTTTGTTTTCTGACAGAGTGTTGTCAAAAAATGGCCTTACATTCAAACTTGAAGACAATTTTGCTCCGTCAGCCGATTTTTTCGGAATTGTTTGCCTTAATTAATTTTCGTACAACGCAATCGAATGGCCATGAACCTTTGACCTCTCACCGCCATTTGCTTAGTGTTTCCAGGTCCCGGCGGCTTGACCTCGCTTTGACCTGACGGGGTCAAGTTGCACATACCTGTTACGGCTTTTAATGCATTTTTAGTTGTAATTTGTAGTTATAATAGTTAAGTATATTCTTGTATTTATTTTGGACAAAACCGATGGGACTTGAAAAACTCCAACAAATGGAGGTCAGCAGAGGTCAAAGGTTCATGCCGGTAGTACGTATAAATTAATGGCGATAAACAGCTCTTCAAACAATTGGCTGATGATGGCACTCATTGGCATCCTAAGTCCACCTTTTTAACATTCTATTCTATATATTTCAGAAGATGCAGTATTTTTATGTTTTTTAAACCAGCTCGTCAGTTTTCCTCGCAAGCAACCAAAAACCCAAACGTAATAATTGTTACTTCACAAAATATTCGAAAAATGGCAAAATATAAAGTGAATTTAAAAAATTCAATATTTTGTAAAAGTATTTATTGGCACTTGAGTTTATTTAAAAAATGTTTACAATTTTTCTGGAAGTGACGACAGTAGCAACTTGAAGAATGAACCACAACTAGACGTCGACCCTACATATGTACATACATAACTGTCAACTGTAGACTGAACTTAATAATAATATAATTGGAGTGAAAATAGATATCGACACAATATTATTTCCTCTTGTTTCTAGAGCAGGTCATGCTGGATCAAATCTTTGTTTTATGACTTCATGCTGTGTTAACGGTTCACTCCAAACCAGTGCACAACTTTAATACAAAACAGAACGAGAAACGTTGCACCGTCACGGCTTGTTTAGTTACAAATAGAAATGTACATCATTCCTTTGGACGGAAACAAAATGGGTTTTAATAGTATACAGCATTACAAATGAACAAGTGAAGGGTGCTCCATCAATGCGTATCCAAGGTACACGGCGAAAAGAACTGACAGTTTATTTTATAGGGAATTCGTGGTAAGTGTTGAACAAGTATTGAACTTGTTGAATTTTAAAGTTCAACGTGAGAGGAGTGGTTTGAGCACACTATCCAAATTAAACGCTCATCATCCTCTGGCTTTTTAAATCCTGCATCCGCCGACGTGGAACAACTTGGGCTGGGAATTTCAGATCAATACCTGATGCAGTAGCACTGTCATACACTAAATAATTATTACAAATCCTACTGGGTTGCAAAAATGACTTGCTAAATGATTCGTTTAACTTTAACTAGACAAGACCAATTGTTTCTGCAGCCAGTTCTTGAATTTCATGTTTCAGTTCAGCCAAGATGAACTGGAGCTCCACCTTGGACATGCAGGCCGCATCTGCAACTGCACAAAAACGAAGCCCATCTTTGTAGCCTGCAGCTGCGATGCTTATGCCTGTAAATTCGGGAAGATCAATTATTATTACTTTCTCTCAGGATGCCCTGATTCTGAAATGCGGGACAAGTAGTCTATGTCACTGCTAGGAATAATTATTAAGTACCTGCCACAGTGAGCAAAGGAACCCAAGCACCTCCCTCTGCAATAGCATCTCCCCACAAGCTGAACGTCTCCGACGCTCCAGGGAGATTACTGAAAATCAGGGAAGTTCCAGCACTGCGCATGAGTACGCGCTGGAGCGGAATGGGAAATCGTCCAAAGAATTTGAACAAGTAAAAGTTCAAGACTGGCTCTGGACTTTTGGACAAGGCCATCAAATTCCTGTGAGTGAGTTTGAGACGAGCAGTTCTGGTCATCTCAGCCGTGGGCACTGGGAAGTTGGCAATGGTGAATCTATTCTGAGGATGCAAGCTGGGATAAGGAAGAATGGCGGCTACAGCGCCGAACTCCGTCACATCTCCAATATGTCGGTCCTTGTCGGGGAAAGTCTGGTCGAAAGTCCGCACAGCCCCGGCAACAACGGACGCGAGTGCAGTGGGAATGGACGAGTTGGTCCTCTTCTTAATCTCCTTGAGAAGATTCAGGTCCAACAATTCCGACCACGCATAGAATTTCTCTTGTGAGTACTTTTGTGTGACGAGTCGATTATTGACATTCCGTCCATTCCACATGGATCGGAGTGCCGTGGTCACTCCAAAGATGACGGCGTTGACGTAGTAGAGCGTTTTCTTCCAGATTGGGACTGGGTAGCCTTTGAGAGGGTTGACGGCGTAGGGAATCTTGCCACCTGCCATGCAGTAGCTGTAGAGTAGAATCCAGGATCCAGCATCGCCGTAAGAGTGGTGGAAGCGGAGGATTCTTAAGCTCTGCTCCTTCCCCTTCTCGTTGCCGCCGTCGGGGCCCTGTCCTCGGAACTTGTCATACTGGAATCTGGGCACAATGATCTCCTGCCACTGGGGCACCGACTCGTCCATGTCCTTCGACAGCTCACTTAACATGTTGAACATGTCCGACTCCGTCACTACATTGTCGTCCGGCAGAACGATGATGTGATTGGAGATGTCAAAATTAACATCCTCCTTCCAGCAAAAGTAGCCGTAGGCTTTGGAGAAGATCTTCCTCAGCTTCAGGTACGGCTTACTTCCATCCTGAGCCACAAAATTGATGACCTCGTTGAGGAACTTGGAGCGATAGCGGTAACCATCGATCTTCTGGTCATACACAGCCACAAAAAGGACGTTTCGACAGTTCCCTCCGCTCGGGGCCTCGTATCCCCAGATGTTGTCCAGGCCATTGTCCGTCAGCTCCACGAGTCCCTTGTACTCAAAATAAATGAAGACGGACACAACTCCACGAACACATTGGTTCACCATGAACAGGATCACCACGGCTGGGAAAACGACCACCACTGTCAAACTTAAGGACACGAGTCCTTCCAGGATTTTTAAAATCAGAAAAATTATTATCTTTAGCAACATTTTTTTTAATTTCACTGGAAAAGCTTAAGCACACTTTTTTCTCACACTTGTCCACACGTTCAAATTTCAACTGTAATTTCCTCCCTCTATATTCTATGTATCTCACTGTAAACGGATTTGTCAGATCCAAGGCAAACGATCAGACTTGAACTTGAGACATGACAGCTGCAACTATTGGGTTTCATATTGTTCTAACTCCTGTCCTGTCAAAAATCTTGTTCAACAACGTTTCTTTCTTAACTGTGGATTCCCCTGGCTGGAAAATAAAACGTTTTATCACACACACACACACACACACACACTAGTCCCACTGAGATCCAACTGAAACCTCCATGGTTAAAGTATTTCTGTTAGCAGAGTCCGTAGCTGTTTCGCCTGGGCTTTAGCGGTTGGAATACACACGTATCGACACCCAGAACTTACTGAGGAACACCAAAAATCTTTTGATGCCAATGTTTTTTTTTTAAATTGTCGTAAAACCCATGCTTCTGTGCAGTGATGGTTGGTGGTGCTGGGCCTTCTCGCTACACGTCCACGTTGAGCTTTGAAGAGCAACAATGGAATGAGGAAACGAAGGACCGAGACATTATCAAAGTCCCAATAATCCAACAAGAGTGTCTGCCGTAGCACCATCAGCATTCGGAATGACCAACTTGCCTCTCATCTACATAATTCAAACCATAAGCCAGCCATACCCAACCTTTTTCTTTTTTCTGTCTTTCATTCTGCAACTTATTTTGCTCAAAAGACAATTTCCATTGCACGCAATTACATAACGCTCAGGCACCCTTTGCACACACACACTCGATTATTTTCTGTACCTCGTCTCAAGAGAGTAAGAGTGTGCATATTTTATGGATTTAGCAAAGGTTGGAAGGCGATGGGGATGGGAGACGTGGAGGTATGGACTTACATCTGTGGATAGTGAGGTAGGTACTTACTCGTTAGAGCTGTCCACCTCAGTTATTAAAGAATAGCCATGTTTCCAAAATACGCAAGAAAAAGAGTGTCCGCATCCACTCAAAATGCTCAAATGTCAATGTATAGGCAATATAGGTGGAACTCGTCGATCCCTTTCAATTCGATTACAGCACGATTATAATTATTTTACTCTCTAATTATGCGTATTGCATATTATTATGTTGTTTTTTTCCTATTGCAGCCTGCGCGTCGCGCAATTGAAGTGATAGTCAAAAGTGTCCGTATGCTCCTATATGAATTTGATCGAATGTGGTCGAATATGTAAACGAGCCAGGAAAAATCAGGATTAGTAGGTAAAGGTTGGGATATGTGGAGATATACGGTAAAAATTGAATGGATTCATTCGTTAAATGGGGGGAAAATGTATGTACAGCTTGAGTGTGGTACCTGTAAGTGCTGCGTAGTAGTAACCTCTAGTTTAGGGCATCGTGAAACATTATAAAAAATAAATTGCTGGTTCCTGGGGTCTACACTATATATATGTATGTACATTAAATAATCCTATATCAATACGAACTGGCAGTCATAGGTTTTAATTTACATTCATTTCTGACACAACCTGACTCACTCTTATTACAATGCATTCGTACGTATACTTGTAGGCTGTAGGTAATGTGTACACACAATTTTTACAAATTGCTTCTTGAAAGTGGTTTCTTCTTTTGTGTTTCATTCAATAACATCAACATCAACATCAACCAATGAGTCAGAAAAAGAATAACAAAGTATGTACCAACTTTGGACTGTACATACCTACATATGTATGTACATATAGCAGCATCTACACACACGAGACAAGGATTTGGGAGCTACCGGCAAGATACCGCAAGCACTACATGATTAATTCGTTGAAGAAAAAAACAGTTGAAAAATGTGTAGATTCTCTCTGTGATTTCTCTTTGACTCCTTGATTCTGTAGGAATTCCCTAAAGGTACTTGTACATCTGTAACTCCGCCACAGAGTAGGGTCATGTGCACGTTTTGTAAACTTTTACAATAATTCTTACCTTTAGATTTTATTAGTACTTTAATAATCTGTAATTTGCCTCGTCCACACATGTTTGTTACACATGCATAGTAATATGTACAAGGATAGTGATGGAGTTCCTTTGGCAATTTTGCAATGAAGGTACATACAACAATTTGTGGATTTAAATATCAGCATCATTCCTGTAAGCTTATGTAAAAGCAAAAGGCTATTACAGATTACTATGAAGGTGTTGAATTTCACGTGTAAGAACCTGGTTACAAATTGTTATTTGACATAAATATTGCGTTGTCACTTGTTTTTAAGTCTGCAGAATTTAGTCCGCCGGGAAAACATGTCTATTACATTATAATAAATAAAATAAGAGGATTTCTTATAATAAACTGAATGCTTTTGATTTTTTTTTTAAATGCGGTCTGAGGGTTTGGATAGTGATAGTAATTTGAAATTTGGGAGTTTTGTGACATGCTCGAATAATGATAGAGGGGCAGGTATGTACTTACTAGTTAGTTGAGAATCGTTTGTAAAAATTATTTAAGGAGAGAATAAATACATTGGTACATAAGTGCTGGTGTGGCGATGATGATGAAAGTGGCAAGGGGTACGTAAAAATTATTAGAGTGTCCAATCTAAGTAAACTCACTTGGGCCAGTACTTTTGAAGATTACCTAATTATTGTTATGGTGGAGTGGGAATCGATCGTCTAGTCTGCACATACTTATGTAGTTTACATGAAGAATCTAATTTGTGGGCGGGCAGATCGAGAACTCTGAGCTGAAGGAAAGAAGAAAACGTCAAAGGCCTCTTCGCCTGCCTCGTGCTGGGGATTCGACAGTAGAGCGACAGTGACTGCAGATATATTTAGTAGGTCAGGTCACACTTATTACTTCCCCTTTCATAACAAATTTACATAAATAGTCTCCGTCCACTCAGTGTACAGGTCTTACGGATTGCAGAGAATGAGAATGAATGGTGAGCATGAAAGGAGCTCAGTGGACTTAAAGTTGTTGGAAATTATTGGGCTCTATGCCATGTAAGTCAGTAGAATCATTCCCTTTTAATTCATTCCCCCACCGAATGACTAAGTAAACATGATTATCTTTGTATAGACAAAATTTCCGCAATGATTTTGAATTTCTTGTCTTATTGTTAACCTATTCGCAACTGGTAAACCATGAGGTTGTTTACTGTTTAACACTTTCAAAAGGTCTAAGATTAGAAATTGCCATTTTCGAAATGCTATCCATCTAGCAAAACACACTTTCAAAAAGGTCAAAACTAGAAATCAACACTTTCAAAAAGGTGCTAAATTAGAAATTAGCCCTCTCAAAAAGGTCAAACCCAGAAATCAACATTTTCAAAACGGTGCTAAATTAGAAAATACGCCTTTCAAAAAGGTCAAAACTAGAATCCAACATTTTCCAAAAGGTGTACAACTAGATATATTGCTGTTTCGAAAAGGTTAAATGTGCTTAATTAATTGACTAATGCACTCCATTTATTTTTTTTTTAAATTTTTGCACAGAACAGGTTCAGCGGTTTGCTAGGTGAAAATACTGGATGAGAAGTTTTTTGAATCATCATAATTTATTCTTCCATTATTACCGGATCTTTGATAAAAAAGATGAAGACGTCGAAATACTGGTGTGCCAATAGGAAGTCCGACTACCAGTTTGTGATGTGCTTACTGATATTATTATTATTATAATGAGATATTGATATATATACTGTCTCTATCCGTTACAGATATTTCTTTTATTGTTCAGTTCAGTGTGTGTCTGCTCTGCTCTTCATTTCATTCTTTCTGATTCTCCTGATGCTTTCGTCATCCTCATCGTCAACGTCTGCCAGCAGCTGCCGTAGCCAGTACACCAAAAAAATAATTTAGCTCACTCTTCTTGTGAGATTCCAATTCCAATCACACACCTCAAGTATAATTACAGGACAAGTAATGAGACAGTAATCTATAAACTTGCTTGAGCTTTTACTTTCAACGAACCCCCAGTCATAATGCATTACGTTGTGCCTTATATGGACATTTTATACAGGAATGCCTGTATAGCTTCACCCCTGACATACGAGTGATACGGAAAGATCTCCCATACGAAAGCAACTTTGATGTCGCATAATGTATTTGTAATACCTCAAGTAATTGCATCCCTGAGCTCTATCTGTCAGGAAGGATGAAGAAATTCAATAGTGCACAAGCACAACCTACGCTGTATTATTTATTTCTGCTGATCCGACTACATTCTGTGCTGTACAAATAATACAATTAAGTAGGTTGTTGTGGGTATAAACTGTGACTGCGTAAGTGAATAATGCTTGCTAATAATGAGCGCTACAGATAGAGTAGCCGTTGCTTCATTGAATTATAATTATGAATTACCTACGTATAAATTGTTTGCTGGGCTGCATTTCAAACAAAAAATAAATCCGAAAGTAGTAACGATTCAAAGCCACTATAGTCAGCTTATAAGTTATATGCAAGTACATATCATTTTTAGTACAAAAACATGAATTGAGCATTTCCGCGGAATTAATTTCCTAAGCTAGAGAAAAAGACGAAATAATAAGCTACCCATTATTGCTGTTAAAAATACTATCAATTTCTTTAAGCCTACTTTTACAAGAACGACAAACTTAAACTTTTACTGCTTTTTCGCATACTTACTGACAATAATATCTTTCTTAAACGCGCTTTTTTAAATTGCGTAAACTAAGATTTTAAAATAATTGGACAATTTCCTTGCAAAATGTACTAAGTGAAACAGTTGGGACGCGAGTTAGTTGAAGTTCTAGGTTGTTGTAGTTAACAAAGAAACAAACTAACTCAATTTAAATAATAAGGCAATATGTTACAGAATTTGTTAGACGACTGACTAGTTCGTCTGGAATCCTGGTAATAAGCTTGGATTACAACAATTATTCCGTTCAACTTACAATTTTCTAATAAAGTATAGACGCTCCCAGTTGCCTACAACTTAAAATACGGTTTTTACTGTCAGTTGAAAATTGAATTGTACAATAATTCTCTCCAATTCACTCCACTGAACTCTGCTCGAGCTCCAACAGGCACTCTGCATACTGTTTTAACCTATTAGGAACCGGGGAACCATAGAAATAATGCTTTAAAAAAGTACTTAATTCTATAAATTAAACTTCAAAACGGTCAAAGGTTTTGAATAACACTTTGTCAAAAAGGTCAAAACTAGTAAAATAACACTTTTTCAAAAGGGTCAAAATTAGTAAATAACACTTTTTCAAAACAGTCAAAACTAGTAAATAACACTTTTTCAAAACAGTCAAAACTAGTAAATAACACTTTTTCAAAAGGGTCAAAAGTAGTATGTATAAATAGTACTTTCAAAACGTCTAAAATCTAGGAATTACCATTTTCAAAATGGTCAAAACTACAAATTACCATTTTCAAAAACCTTCAAAACTGGAAATTGACTTTTCAAAAACATTCTAAACTAACGATAAGTATATTACCGTTGCGAAAAGGTTAAAGTCAAACTGGCAGTTGGATACGTTATGTTATACGGATGAGGATGAAGTAAAGATGCATTTTTAATTACGGTTTTTGCTATTGTAATGATAGCGTCAAAGTAGTAGTGTTGTATATGATTAGTTCATTTGTTTTTAATGTTTTTTCTGCAGAAGAAATATACAACTAATAAATCATAGTGAACTGGAAAAATTATAAGGTCGGCATAAGAGTAGCGGTAGGCTGCAGTTGTATTCTACATTTTTGTTGTATGTTATTAATGCGCATACAAGTATATACTTATGAGTACATAAAAAAAATGAAACGAAGCAATAAAAGTACTAAACAAAATGTTTGCGATTGACTTTCTCGTCTTTCTCTAAAACGTGGATTACAGTGATTGTGATTGCGTGCATACAAGTTCCCCATGAGTTTGCCTATTGCCTACCTGCATAGTACAATTTACAGAGAACAGCAGGCAGAGGAAGTTTGCGTTCCTTTGCAAGACTCAATGATGTGTTCTTTAAATTATGAACTACATGCATCATCTACTGTTATCACCTTTACGAGCGTTGCATTGGGTCATGACCAAAATGTCTTGAAAGACTCTCGACACGTAATAATTGTTTGCGTAACTTCTGGTTTTCATCACAGTCATACAACTATGATAAAAAGACAAAATCCAATAATTATTACCGTTATCTTTGATGAATGTATGCGCAGGGATAGGGATTAACGTGACTGCACTTTCTCCACTCTCCTGTCGTGACTCCCTCTGACTAGTGAGCGGAAGTGTTGCTGGTAACAAATCACAAGAGCGCCTCGTTCTGAGTACTCACACAGATCGAAGGTATGCTTTTCATTTTTTCCACTGGGCTGCTGCTGGTATGAGTGTAACGTGAGGAAGTGGACAGTCGTATACAATCAATGGCCACTGGCTCATATGGCCCTCCAACTTACAATCAAGAACTGAGGAAGTCAAGTCAGACAGACAAGTATTTGCAAATTCTTGTTTTTTTTAGAGATGAGAGGTACGAAAGGGCTGCCGTGACTAAGCGCGTAGAATGCAAGTGTCTCAGTGGATCTCGTGGGTACCGAGATTATTAAGCAGTTCACGTATCGCTACTGTCTGTGCCTGGTGAGTAGCCTAACGAACCTCAGCTTTGTAGGGTCATTCGCTGATTCGATAGGAAATAGAGAGATATTGGAATAACAAGATACTTAATAGGCAAAAAGCTACCAGATATTCCAATCCAATATTAATCAGTCTAATTAGTCGGCAAATAAGAGAAGTAATACACGGGATTGAAGTAAGTACGACTGCGCACTGTTTAAGCTTTATTGTTAGGTTTTTTTAAAAACGTCTGAAATCGTCCTGGTACGCTTTGTGTGATCATCTACGTAAGACTATTGTATTTGCTATTATAATTAAAGTATTTGAATTTATTAATTTGTTATTAACAGCATTTAGCAACGGCTATATAGTATCTGACTGTCTGACTCGATCATAAATCATAGGTACATATGACATATGTATACAGAATCAAACACAAGTCTCTGACAATGAGTTACAGTCACAAATGCGACGAAACAAAGCTATAGGAAATACATAGGTAATCGCTACAAAAAAGGTGTGCTAGGAAAGTATAACATGCACAGATGCAGTATCGTAAGATCACCTACGAAACGATCACCACTATATTGTAAGATGGTTTCCCCTTGAAGATATATAACGTTGTGCTGTCCACCATTTTAAATCCTGAAAACAAAGTCCACTTTACGTTAATGCAGTGCTGGAGTGGGACTTGTGTGTAGAAGTAGGAAAGCGGGCAGTGCGGGTAGGAGGACGGAGAGCTGGAGTGGGTGTCGGGAGAGTGGACCGGCGTTCGTAGACGCTTCTGACAGTCGCCCTGTGCATGTCCCGGGTTTGACGGCGGAGGCTTCAAAGGCAGTTGTTGTCTGACACGTACAAAATTCCCCCGTCTTCTCGTCCTGCACTCCAATGCACCTGTCGTCTGGATGCTGACAGGTTGAGATGACATCATTGCAGACGCTCCCACGCTCCGCCAGGCAAGATTGCGTGTTCTCATCGTAGATGGTCCGGAAGTTGAGGGAATTCAAGCATCTGCACTGGTGCTTCGGACCGGAACCAGCTTTCTTTTCAGATTTTTTAATTATGTCCGTTCGCGGTGCATCCGCACTGTCTGGAGTAGGATAGTCGAGATAGATCGGCGTCAATTTTTTACATTCCAGAATCGGACTCCCTCCGCTTGTGTAACAAATACTTTTAGCAAACTTGGAACTGTTTTGAGCAAGCGTTTCAATTAACTCTCGGATACTTTCCACTTTGCCCTTGTTCCCTGCCAAAATGGCCTTGACCATTTGATTGAGGAATCCCAGATAGACGGGGTAAGTGCAACTGTCATCCACCTCCGCATCTGAGACGTTCGTCTTATTTCGATAATTGCCCAGGAATGGAAATTCATTTTGCATTGGCCAGTAAGCTGGATGCACAGCGGTACTGAAGGTTGGGTGAAAATTCCAGTTAAAAAGGAATGCAAGCAAAGTTATGTTTATTCCTATTCGCTGTGGTCCCTTCATTTTGAATTTAACTTTTATATTCGATTTTATATTATTAAATCGAAACCACTACTGTAAGAAGATGCCTATAGTCGCTCTCATCATGCCCTGGTAATCTCTTGCAGTGCAGTTACACTGTCAATAAATAAGTTTCTCTTTCTCCTGTCCTGTGTTATTGCTGTTATTAATAGAGCCGAAGCTGAAGCTGTCACTTCTAATTCTGATATTAGGTCTGTCACCTGTCACCGTCAACCCACAGAACTGACTTTCGGTCCGTGTACAGTTAATCATTCAATTATACCGTACAAAAATCAACAAAAAAAGAATTTGTGTGTTTAATTATTTTTTAAGCCTCAAATTTTCTTTATGACATTGAATTCAATTTAGTTACTCGTCTCTTTTGAGTATCTATGGGGTTAGGAAATGCATACTATTACCGAACCTTACTTTTTACTATGGCTATACTATACTAGCATACAAGTAACAGTAAATTACAACAATAAATAATAACATTACGCAATCATGTTGTAGCTGGTAGGACATGCGGAAAGAGTTTGAACAAATCAAGACTACGTTATTTTACAGTTTTTTTTCCTTCTACAAAAAAACTATACCTTCATCTTACTTTTGTTTTTTTTAAATCCTACTTTCCCCACACTTCCTACGTTTTAGAAAACTCGGCGAACTCGGCCCTTACTACGGAATAATAAAAAATAAATAATCAAAATATTGTTGAAAGTAGATGATTAATAATTTATTCTAAAAAGAATCAATAAATTCCAAAAAAATGTAAGTTTTCTACGATTTAATTGAAAAATTAGTCTATATAGTCGGAGCCAGAATGAATTTATTGTTCAGTACCTGAATGAATTTTTGTCGCATTCTATTGTTTATTTTTAGTATTTTTTAGTGTAGCAAGTGGGGAAATTTTTTTCCATACTATTCCTTTAATTTTCGTCTAAAAAATCACTTTGAAGGGTAAACAAATTCTCACCGACTTACATACTAGTACGTACTTAACAAGCTTTCTGTGTTCATTGTATATCAGTACGTAACAGCCAGTCGTTCTCGTTGTGCATTGAGCATTACTGCTTAGACAATATATGGCTTGTGGCTTGTACACGGTGCCGAAGTCAGCAAATAATAACACATACTGTAGGTAGGTGCCTTCAACTCTCCCATTTACTGTAATGGTAAACACGCCATCAACACGGGCAGTAGGAACCAAAAATATTAATTTTTTTGCGTTCGTTCCCTAACGATGTAGGTGAACGATACACGCACTAATAATAAAACCTTCAGCAAGATCTTCCACGAAGTTGACGTTGATTTCTATCCTGATGAAATAATTATGCTGTGAACATTCCGTTATCACAACTGTCCGCTACCCATGCTTCACGCCTGCATTCCTCATGTTTACTTCCCTTCAGAAAAGTTCCCAATGAGCACAATAATTGTGCAAAAATATATGAGTGGAAAAGACACAAGTTCTAGTATAAACTGTTTTTAACAACATGCCCGCAAGCAAACCCAAATTGCTGCACATACGGATGAAAAGTTAAACTATAAATTCAATCTAGTGTTTTCTCTCTTTTGCTTATGCTTTTTAAGAAACCAAATTATGCTAAATTATGCTTTTAGCTGAATTCAGAATGCTTTTTATGCTTTAGAATTTTTCATAAAAACTACCTAATGTGGCTGGTTAATCACACTTTGTTAGGCTGCCACGTCAGCTGCAATGTTTTGATTTTCTTACAAAAACTGCACAAGAAAGCAACATTTAGGTACAACGAAAGTGTAAAACTTGTGTCCAAATAGACCACAATCAGAGTCGTCAATTTCTATGGGCAATGGGCGCAGAATAATCTGGCTGCATGGTTAAATAAAGCGTTTAACTGTAGTATAAAGTGCGCATCAAGGCTTTCTTCACTTAAACTATTCCGTTGTGGTGCATTTGGTTAAAAATAAAGATGCATTTTAAATAATTCAGTTAGTGTCTTCTACAAATATGCTCTTTTATGCTTTTTGAACCCTCATTATGCTATATTATGTTTTTTAATATCTCATTATGCTTTTTGAAATTCCAATTTTTCGATATTTCGATTCTATGTACATACTGCCAAAGGCCAAAAAGCCTTGCAACCGGGGTAAAATAATGAATAATGCTTTTTGATGCTTTTAATGCTTTACGGTCGCCTTATTTATAACATACCAATACCTGAACTTTTTTTTATTTTTCAAGTTCTGTCATACGTAAGTACATAAGTACGTATACATTAACAATATGCAACAATAATGTCCTTAAAATCTAGCACATTAGTAGGTAGTTTATTTTGAGCCTACGTTGAAAAAGATCTCAAAACAACTAACACAGAATAACCTAAGTGAGGACACTTAATGCAATGGAGGGTTCAAAATGAACTTCCAAGGTAACAATAACGTATGAATATTAAGTAGGTGTAGGTACTAGAATAATGAGTGTGATATCAGCGATACGGTACTACGTTCTAGCTTTGAAACGTTCTTAATCTACATATTAACAAATTAATACATACCAATAAATACGTAAATCAAAAAACTGAATATTACTAAAAGAAATACTATACCAACACCACAACACAACTCTCGGAGGAACGAGGAATCAGATTTTGTTAAAAAACACAAAAATGTGCACCTGAATGTCCTATACCCGTTTAGGCTTTACACTAATTTCCAGCAGTACAAAAAACTAAAAGTGTAAACACATCTTCACAGAAAAAAGTCGTAGATTAAAACTGTATAAAAGGGTGTGCAATATCACCGGTGAGGGTGAATTAGATCGGCAACAAGTACAGTACAATATAATATGCATTTCACTAATTTAAAACAATGTACATTTGAGGCTCCAAAACTATCAACGGGGTTCAATTGAGATATTTTCGGCACTTTCTGGCACCACAGGTACATGGAATCTTTTTATCGTAGTCTTCTAAGGCAAATTTGTAGTCATATGTAAGCTCTTCACCTCCATGAATTTTTCTTTCCGCGAAAATTAAAATATGTTTTTTCCCAAAGATCTCCACCGCTTTGGATCTACAGTTGGGCTAGAAATTCAGATTACAAAGTTAGAAAACAAAGTGACAAGTGACATTCTGAGCTATATGTACACCGGAGTATTTATTTAAATTAAGACGTCGAATACTCACCTCACAAGAATGATTAATGAATCTTGCGGCGTTTCCTTTCAGCGTTGCATCGATAATAACATTCTCGTCAATGGTAAAAAAGTAGCAGCCTATACCTCTTGACTCATAGTACTTCTCTCGTCGGTCACTTAAAATTGTTCGAATCAACTGCAAACGAAGTACGGGTTTCAATTTTAATCATCATCATTCAGTGTTAACAGCATTTAATTTACTGGTTATTTGGTACAGCAGCGGTAAAAACCGTGTTGTTTCGTTTTGGTACTATTGCACTTAAGTTGGAATTGCACTTACTTCACCCGCATATTCGATAATTATCTCTCCTTCTTGAATGTCTCTTCGTGTAAAAAGACCTCTTCCGTGAATAGCGGAATAAAATACACCCAAAGAGTTAGCGGATTTTTCACGTAGGTTTCGGTAACGCATTGCGATGGGAAGATCTTGTATTGTCCAATCATTTGGACTACACAGTAGGATTCAATTATTATACATTTCTACATAATATTAAAAAGACCTACGAAATAAAAGCAGAATTTTACCACACTCACGTTTCAATTTTCTCTGGAATCTTTCTATGCTGAGAAGCGAGCCATCCAAACATATCAAACGGTTTTCGACGAACAAACCCTTCGGTTCTTGCACAGCCAGTTGGGTTCCCAATAAGCAGAGCATCCTCCAAGTTGGGTTCATGAAAGCGGAATCTATGTTTTTGCATTACAGAGTTAGTGCCCGGCAGCTGTTCCAACAAAAACTGGACCGCTTGGTGAGTCAAGCCGAGCATGTTAAAACTCGCTGCGGCTTCTCGTTGGTTTTCTGAAATTGTAAAACGAGAAATCAGCGTGCGAATTTTCTTGTCGTGTTTTCTGACTAATGAATAAAGCCACACAAACAACTAAGTATATATAATAAATGGTTGCAAATTCGAAACTCCAGCTTAACGAGCCCCTTAAAACATTTTTATCATTTCTCCGAGGCATTGCTACATTAATATAATTTCTAACCGGGTAATGAGATATTGGTGGCTGGATATGCGAGAGGTGGGAGATCACGTTTAAGTCTGGTTCCTTGCACTGTTTCAAATATATGGCCCCAAACGGCTCTGACATCACTGGACCGGAAAAGAACTCGATCGTTGCACTTAACTTCGTACACAATAACTGCTCGGTGAGTCTGTAAAATTTAAACAAATTGTAGTTTTATACCTGATTGTAAATCGTTCACAACGAATCAAGCAATAGAAGGAAAGTAAAAAGTTGCAGAGACATACCAGTCGGATAGGATTTTTAGGACAAGTTGGTTGCCCTGCCTTTCTATCGCAGGCGTTGCTGCTTCCATCCATTTGATCAATACTTGAACGACTCACTGAACAAACCAATCCTTCCTTTTCATCGTATCTAATTATTTCACTTTGACCATCTGCTTCTCGTGCTTCAGCTACGATCGGAATAGTCCTAATAATTGGAACAACTACAACATCTGTAGCTGTTCCTGCCTGCTCCCCGCTTGTAATTTTTCCTTTAATTTTCAAACTCCTCATCGCACCTGCTGCTTCCAAACCAGATTCCTTGATATCATTGATAGAGTACGAATCTCCTCCTTCTTTTCTTTTTAGTATCACTTTAATGGATTTCCCCTTAGCATCTACAGGTGCTGCAGCTTCTAAATTAACACTACTGGGCTGAGCAGGAGTAAGTCTGACAACACTATCTTGTCCCACAGAATCTGACTTCGTAGTCGTATCTTCGGACGGCCGCGGGTACAGATGTTTTGTGCCTTTTACCACTGAAGATGTTCTAGCTCCGGCAGACACTGATGACGGATCAATTAAAAATCCACCGCCAGTTTTAGTTACTTTTCCAAAAATTTCCCCACCAGAGCTGGACAAAGCTGGCGGCAATATTATTACACCACTTCCATGAGTCGTCTCCACACCGTTCCCATCTACGTCCGCCGCGGGTGTAGAAGCGCTGCAAGACGACGATCCAGATTCCGAGGACTCCGTCGAATGTTCAGATGCATACGAAGCAGATGACAATTCTCCTGAAGATAATGGACTATTAAAATTGGCTTCTAGCTGCGAAATCTGGTGAGAAATCTTTTGTAGTGGGTGCTCCATTGGTCGAACAACTGCAATGTTCGGACTAAAAATAGGAACCTTTCCTGCTGCAGAAGCTACCGTTGTAAGTCCTACGTCGTCAGGTGGACTGGTTGCGGCAGTCGCACTTTGTAGCCCAGTTTCTGCAGAACTGGAATGACCAAATACCCTTTTTCGAGGAGATGTAGAGGCTACGGGTATAACTTTTGGAACGATGCTATCACTGGAACGAACCAACATTTGTTTCTTCTGAACTATTCCGGGAACTTGAGTTCTGGCTGAAGCTCTACCTCCCCGTTTGGAGAAGTGAGCAGAAGCCCATGGGTGAGGACTGGCTTGTTTTAAGAATTTCTTGTCGCCTATCATCTTTTTGGAGGACAATAATTCTTGCTCCTGACATTTGGTACAAGAGCAAGACTGAGTTGAAGGGAAGGCATGGGGTGAAGCAAGGCATGCATCCCTTAGACAATGGGAAGCATTTCCTGACAACTGCTGCTCTTCAGGAGCGTAATTCATGATGACAGCAGGGCATGTGTTGTTATTTGGTACTAAATTTTGGTTTAGCAGGATATTTTGAATATTTATTTGCTGCTGTTGAGCAGTTAATTGATCGGCAATATTCAGATTTGAATGGGCTTGCTGCACAGGAGACGACAGGGACTGGAATGCTTGAGATGGAAGTTTTTGATTGAATGGTAAGTTTGAAAGGGAGTTTCCCTGCTGTACGACTAAGTAAGTCACATTATTGCCCATGGCTTTAGCTGTATTCGAGGGCTGGCTGGCACTGACACTAACAACGTTATGAGAAAGATTCATAGAATTCACAGGTGAAAAGTGGTTCACTTCTGAGGTAGTGCCGGTAGCCTGACTGAAGCCTAAATGCGAAGTCAGGGATTGAAACTGATTTGGTTCATGTTGAGAAAGAGCCAGCTGTTGTTGAGCTTGCAATTGCAACTGATTTTGAAACTGGAGCTGCTGATGAAAGTTGATTTGCTGTTGTAGTTGCTGGAGGTGGTGGCTGCTCATTTGAGGTTGGTCTTGGGGTACTACATGCGTTGGAGCCGCAGAGAAAGTGTCGGTTTGACCCCGATCAGGAACTTGAAACTGACACTGGCTACGAATCTGGGAAGAATCTAGGCCCGAAAACTGTAACTGTGCTACCTGGCTCCCGGTTTCCTGCTCCTGAACATTGATTGATTGAATAAGCGCACCACTTTCAGTTTGGGGAGTTCGGACGTAATAAGTGGGGTGTGATTGGGGAGGGACGTCCATCCTAAAAGAAACATCCGACTGGGCATCCGCAATAGATGTACTTTGATTACCATTCATCGGAACATACGTAGCAGCAAGGCTTCCCGAAGGCAGTACCGAAATTCCTAAGCGTTCACATTCAGCATTCGGAATTTGTGAATTGTAGTAAACACGAAGGTCAGGTGACAACCTTGTGTCCATCTGACAAATGTTCGAGTCACGAATTCTGTCATCCGGATTGATAGCACTTAAGAAAGAAACTACTGGTGGAGGGAGCAAAGTAGGGGACTGGATTACACTGGACTGAGTAGGTAACGAAATTGGGATATTAGATGCTACAGAAGAAATACTTGGACGGGATTCAGAAGTTATGTTTGCGTAAGGCAGAGAAAATTCTTCATTTCTGTAGCCGTAAGGCTGACTCATGCACTTGTTTAAGTTAGACGAGTCCGTGGAACAGTTTTGCTGAACCGCCGATTCTCCAACTGGGTCTGAACTATTACATGTTACGGGCGAAACTGTCGGTGAATTCGAATGAGCTGAAACAGAAAAACCGACGGGACCCTGCTGGGTTACGACACTGCTTGAAATCAATGGTATGTTCTCTTTACAGGTTGTAGCGCGTACACATTCAGAATCCTGTGTGAACTCAGACTGCGTATTTATTGCACACGAAACGAAGTTTTGTTGTAGACAATTGCTAGCAAGATTCGGTTGATGAACCGGCTGAGCTTCGAGTGTACTATTTCTCAGATCTTGATGTTGCGGTAGTTGAACATTATTTGGAGATTTGGTTTTAGCGTTTTCATCCGAGGAAAAATGATCCTCCATCGCTTCGCTACTGCTAGTTGAAGTAGCATTATTCACGTCTATAATCTCATCCGTATTCCTAACGTAATGATCGTTTGAAACTTCACGAAAATCTGATCTTTCAGGAACGGAACCACCATCTCGTAAGCTGTCCCTAGAATCGGAGCTGGACTCATTCTCCATGAATGTGTTGGTACATTTTACTCCACTGTGCTCAGACATGGGATCTGTGATGGGCACAGGACTACTGGTCGATGACGAAGATTCCGAATGAGATAATGTATTACCATCATCTTTAAAACTAGCAGACGCAACTGAGTTGGTGGTATGTTTAACCGATCCGATTCCATCAAAACTTCCTTCTTTCGATATGACGCTCACACTGGCCGACATTCTGGAGCTCTCCGAACTGACTAAGGAGCCACGTTGCTGGGGGTTATCGGTATTGTCTCTTTTCACTGGTTCATCATCTGAACTACTGCTGTAGGAACTGCATTGCGGTAAATGCTTATTAAAGCTTGCCAATGTTCTATAAGTGAGTTTACATTTGTCACATGTCTTAGGTTGGTCCTCATTTTCATTCTCGCCAACGTCTTTACTCGTACCAACATCACTAGCGATGGAATGATCAGACCGTGACTCCATTTCAGACGGTTCTACACGCAAAACGGATTCTGAATGGTATGGTTTCGACATCGTCTCATGATTTTCAGAATCCGAAGGTTCCAGACTTTCCGATTCAGACTCCTCATCCGACCGAATCACATTATGACGCTTACGTTTGCTTCGATTTCCGGAAGTGCTAGCAACTGTTTCCCTTGATTCAACATTTAAATTTTTTGGAGGCCTTCCGCGAGCTCTCTTAACCGACAGAGCTGAAGATGATGTCGCAGTCCTTGTTGTAGGGTCTGTAGACGAAGAAGAAGTTGCTGACTCATTGGCGGATACTGAGCTCTTTCGTTTGACTCCTACTGCTGATGGTTTTGTGGGTTTGCACCATCGACTGTGTCGATTGACCGAAGCTTGCGACTGAAAAGCCTTTTGGCATGACGGACATTTTATTTCCTCTTTCTCTTTTTTTACTTTTGACTCAGCTTGGATTGGTTTTTGGTTCGTTTGGGGCTTTTCCCTGCTTCGGAGCTGTCGACCCGTTGTTACAGATTTGACTGTAGACTTTTTAGCTTTGGAACTACTTTGATTCCTAGTCACTCGCTTATTACTCTGCTTGGATGACGATGCTTCTGACTCGGAGGAATCATTATCATCCTCATCACTGGCTCCTGTGGACGACTCAGTAGTTGGGTCTCGTTCTTCATTTTCATCTTCACTGTTAACTGTACTCGTTGGAGAAGAAGAACTTGTGGAGCTTGACGAGGAAAAGGAAGCATCAGATGAGGAATCATTAACAGCTCCGTCTAACATACTATACATCAGTTGCTTACTTCTTTTTGAACTGCCCGAACTTGTTTTCAGATTTGCTACGAAGTTTTTCATTTTTTCATCTGTCTTATTTCTCAACGCTTCTGGGCGATTTTCATTTATGTAAGAGTCATGGTGAAAATTAGCTAATATGTCGGAATCTAGGAATGAAATATCAACGTCACTTTCTTCATCGCTGCCTCCAAATCTTTGAATATCCTCTTCCAGCATCCTATTAAGATCCTTAATGCGTTCATACAAAATCAAATAGTCATCAAAAGTGAATGGTTCGGAGACCTTCGTGCTTGCTGAGATAGCTGGACGGACAGGCTCTTCAACCACTTCTGACAGGTATGAACACTGATCAGGTGACGTCACCGTATTGCCTGGGTAATGCTCACTTTGTACTAAAGTTCTGAAAGGTAAATTATGATCCGAGTGGTCCTCGCCAACTGTTGTGTGATGTGTATTGATAGACATTGTAGCATTGAGTGCTGATATCAATGGGCATGAAGGAACCCATTCAACATTGTACTCATCGATTAATTTGGGAGCAGTATGAAGCCAATTGTGAAACGAATTCATTAGGTTCAACTTTTTGGTTATAACTTCAACTGGTTCCGTGTGATCTATGACAATGTTGAACTCATCCGCGGATTTCCTTTTGGCATAGTTTCTAAACCAATCGTTGTTCACAGAAGCTGAGATCTGATAAGGGATTTTGCTCAAGGGATTGCTTGATGACCAGTAAAGACGAGTACAGCGGTACTGATCTGGAGCCAAAGCTGTTGTTGTGTAATCCTCAATTGGTTCTTCAGACTCCCGCTTGAAGGTAACTTGACCGGCTTCCGGAACGGACGACTGGAAGGGAGTAACCACAGATATAGGAATAATATGACCTAGTATATCAATTCTCAAGGAACCAATAAAAACCTTCACTTGCGATGAACATACAGGCTTTTCTTTCCTCTTTATATAGTCCCAATCAACAAATACTTTTCGTAGAACTTGGTATTCGTGCTGGACGAGGCTTTGGTCATTCTTTCTACTATGTTTCACGCAAAAAACACTTTTATCTAAGTTTAATGAACAGCTGGCTTTGATTGCACAAGGAAAATGAAAAGAACTGCGACAACGCTGGTCACAGCACGAGACGCTCGCTCCTTTCGTACCACAAAAAGCACACTTTAGATTTTTACTTCTACTTAAAGCTTGACCCACTTGCTGCAAGGCACCAGTCTCTTCTTCCCAAACTTCACTCGACCACAGAGCACAATTAACATGAATCCATTCATTCAAACCTGCCCAAAGTAGTCTTCCGCATCCATCCGATGCCAAATCCCCCACTTCGTTACAGAACGAGCAAACACGATCGTCTGCAGTATTCGCGTCGTCCCAATAAGCGTCTTGAAATGGGTTACATTCAAGTAAAGGAACGTTAGTGTCGGTCATATTTCGATCCGCCAGCGGTTTACCTAATGAATCTTCTAGCCTGCGTATAAAATTTAGTGGCTGCAACTTAGGTAAATCAGAACTGATTATAGCTTGCTCGTCAAACCAGGGGAAGACATCAGTGACAGCTACTATAAAAAAATTTCTCAACTTAGCACGACGTGCTTCTTCTACATCTTCGAAATATTTGGCCAGAATTTCCAGTGAAGTGTCACGGAAGTGCAAAACAGACGCTCTGCTGCTCACTGTGGCTTGGCTTTTTAATAAATCAATAAAACACGCTACTTTCTTTGAGGGCGTAGAGATGAGGTGGGGAGTAGTTGTTATAGGGTTTCTAGGAGTTCTATTTAATTCATCCTGTCGTTTTTTAGGTGTTAACTCAATGTTACGAACACGAACGAGGCGTAAATCATCTTCCAAACATTGCATTACTTCGGAATCAAAATTCCTGCTAGCCACGCTTTGTGGGCAAACGTTGCCCCTCTTATCATTTTCGGGGGCTTTACTTTGGTCGCTGCCGTTTGACAATGTTGCATTGGAAGACTTTACAGAAGATGTAACTCCACGTTGAGTTTTCGAGTCACCATAGTACTTCAATGATTCTTCTGTAGGAAAATCCAGCAAATCTTGAATGTGGACTTTGCACTCCTGGATCGAAATAAAACTTCCATCTGAAATTTCGTAAAGCTCCACGGGTTTCCGGGGTTTCGTTTTCTTCCGAAAATTACGCCGTGTTCGTCCTTGCGCTACTGCAGCAATCCCCCTACCAGATTTGTTGATTACACTCGGAGCGACACTACTGTCCTTCACTCTGGAACTCTTGCGTATAGAACGACTTGGTCCATTGGATATATCCGGAGATTTTGCTGAAGTCAAACTATAGCTAGACTTATTTGGGGAGCTATGGGTGGGAGTAACACACTTAACGTCCACAGTTTGGATTGGGGCTACTATTGTATCTTTGTTTAAGTTTTCCTCCACCGAAGCATTAGACACCGTGTCTTGAGACTCTGGTATGTTACTTATTAATTCCACATCAAAATTTAATGTACGCCGCTTCCTTGATTCTGATAGAGCTTTCTTGGTAAATACGCGAAGAACAGACTCACAACCATTAATGATTTCCATGTTAACAGCTTGCCGCCAGAACGGATTTCTAGTTTTGTCACACAACCTGAAATACACCACAACTTACTAAATCACTTAAATCCATCAGCCCGACATCTAAAATTCTCGGTTAGCCTCATAATATGTAGGGACAAGAACCATCACAACTATATGTAAGTACACTAGAAAATTAATCATACTTGCAAATAAACTCGACACATTCTGGTAAATGGCTCAGAACTTGATACTGCTCTTCAGATGTTCCTTCGCACTTTGCATGAATCCATCGTTGGCAACTACCACACTCCATCATCTAAAATATTTTGAAATATCGTCATGTCTATAAAGTTTATCCCAATCCATATCATAACTCTCTCATTAAAAGATCCCCAGTCAAAACGATAAAAGCCAGTACAATACATTCTTTTAATACAGACAGCAGGGCAAGACGTAAGTGTACAGAAACTAAAAAACGTAAACGAAATTACGACAAAACCTGAATTTCAGCAGCAACTGCAAGTACACCTTACCCAAAATCATTTGGAACCCTTCAGCATACTATAAAATGAATCCATTTGCTGATTGTTATAAACGCATCATATTCGTACGGATAAAACATTAACATGGGCCCAAAGCCTAGCATGATGATGCATTTAACTGTCATAAATGGATTCACTTTTTGCACGACGCGTTCCACATAGGTCGCTTTGGTAGTACAGAATAAGTTAGTAACCGAATAATTCAAAATTACCGTGTCTAATAATAAGAAACACAGTACCGAGAAACTTTCGGTCATAAATAGATACCAGGAAGACATAAATCCCAACAAAAAATCGAAAGTTGTTGGGTGATGAGGCATAGTTTTTAAGTACAAAAGGAACCTACCCGTCCGTTGGACGGGCAGCTACATTTGTTTTTTATAAAGACTCTTTTGGTGTTTTTGTAGGCGTTTAGTGCGGTTTTACAGTTTAGCCTATTCCGGTTTTGTTAAACTAAGTATTGCTGATGCGTCACATTAGCTTTTTAGCTAATACATGAATTTATATGCTTTTGCACGCATTTGCATGCATTTATGTACACATGCATTTGTCATAAGACAATGTTTTGTCTTTTCGACTGGAAATCCTTAAAAACTAGAACAATAATTCGAGTTCTATTCTTACTCTAGTGTCATAATCGTTGTCATCGTATGATACATTGCAGACGGGACAATATGAGCCTCGCTGCCTCCTTTTAAAACATTCCAAGCATAACATCAGATTGTTTCTTTTCTTGGAACTCTTCTTATCTTGAAAACTGCCGTCAAGTTTTACACCACAGCTGCGACATTTAGCACAGTTTTCGCATATCCATTGCTGTTGTTCATCGCTAGACTCCGCAGCCTCCTCATCGTTGAAATCCTCGACGAATCCGTCAACGTATCTCTTACCCAAACAAGCAGGGTGATAAGTATCCTTGCAATTGAAACAAGCAACGAATTGGTTGCTTTCTCGCATTACTTTTAGTTTGCCCTCATTATGCTGATTTTTCCCACAGGCGATGCAAATGATGCAGCGACTACAAGTCCATGTCTTAAACTGTTCTGTTAATTTAACACTATTATCCTCGCTTGAGTGGTCCGCATCCGAAGAATCGACAGCAACTGTATTAAGCAGCTCCCAGGGTACTGGAGGGTCCTTCTTATTCGTTGTCTTTATGCTGTCTTCCCGTTCTGACTTTCCAGAATAAGGATGAACAAAGAAAAAAGCCATCAGACTGTCGTCACCAGCACAAAAAGGGTGGTACGGCTCACAACAGACAGAACAGTAAATGACCTAGGAAAATACACAAGAAATATTTTGAAATTAGGAAAAACCAAATGTTTCGTGATCCTCATTGATGACCGCGTAGGCCAACGCCAAGGCTACATGTCCTCCAAAATAATTATATATTATGTTTGAAGAAGTTCCGTAGAAGAGCATACAATCCCCTGTTGAATTATCTTAATTTTAGTTTTGTACAATGTAGAAGCAAAAATTCTATTGCGCGGAGAATTACTGTCCATATAGGCATAATAAATTGGATGCATCGATCGTACTGTAGGTATGTACACTTGTATACCACGTATATGCCCATTCACATATGTAGTATACTCACATTGCAGAACAGGAATTTATTCCTTATTGCTTATTCTATTATTTTAAACACTGGAACTACACGAGGTTCAAACTAATATCTGTAACAAGGGATAAGGTACATGAGATTTTATGGTAATTAAGTAGGTAATACACGGAATTTGTGACCAAATCCATAACCATTTAGGTGAACGTACCGTTTTTCGTCGTTTAGTTTCCCCGAAAGAAATTAAAATTTAAAAAACTGCATCCCATTTTTCGCTCACAGATCCTTTACATATTAAAACCCACAGAAGCTATTTGAAACCGGAAACTAAAAGCAGAAATACGGTACCTACCTCGGTCATGCAACTGTCATGCGATTTTTGGATGAGAGTAAACTTTACCTTTTACTAAACCATTTACTAAATTTAATCCATCAATATAAAGTGCCCCAATTTATAAGGAACGCATCGCATCAGGCATATAACACATTAAATTTCATAATAACACACTACTGGAAAGTGTCGTGAACTTGCGTGTTTGTGTCTTTGAACTTACAACTTGATCCAAAATGTACTTGGGACAATGGGGACGATCTTTCAAGTTCTCTGAGCCTAATCCTTCGAGGCGTCAGTATTACTAAAGATGAACAACAATTTATAAGTATTTGGCACGAGCCAGGTGCATACAGTAGTGACCTTGCCGATTCATTCCACCGACCGGTTGAGAAATTATATTTGCATGTTTTGTTTTGTAATCTAGGTTGGACTGCGGAAAAATTGCAGCCATTTAATGTGTTTCTTCTTAAGTTACAATAAAAATGATGCAGAAACGAAAAATGTGAACTTAATTTTAACTAAGCAGTGTCAATTACCGATTTCCTAGTTAGTCGTTGGCTCTGTTTAGCTTTAAGTCATAGTCATTATACATTTGTTCTGCTATCTATCGTAACTGAATCTTTTGTCTGCTACATAGTCTATATATTATCTTGGTAATCACGTGTATGCACTAAGGGGCACTAAAAGAAATATCAATAGGGATGTACCTACTTGTAGGTATTATATTAATGTTATGGCATGCAACTGCAGCAGGTGAAATAAAACACTTCTTTGTGAATGCCATAGCCCGTCCAACTTGAAAACAGAATACTTCTCCATTTACTTCTGCATAAATCGTAATAAAAATATAAAAAATCCTTATACAACACTCATTCCTAAACTTTTCCACCTTGTACGAACATTTAACAATTTACTATTGTTTTTTAATAATTGTCAACATATATGTATTTGCCACTCTAAAGCCAGTGGTATTTTGCAGTACTACAGAATTATCGACATTTTTAAAAAATTAGTGTGTACAATGTACATACACCAGTCGGTACGACCGATCAATCGAACAGTATTTTTTACCTTAGTGTGTACTGTGTACGAACGGTCGTTACAGTAATAATTATAAAGAAAGGAGATAGACAATATATTAGAATACCTAATATTATTTCAATCTATGCAACATGGCTTATGCATTTTGATTAAACTCGAGGAGGTACCTACACCAAATTGGAAGTGTATGCTAATGCTATCATAGCATGCAAGGCATACGCGAAGTGCTTGGCTAATATTATGAATCATATTTTGCCTACTTTTGGTAAGAAAGTAGTATATATGTAGGTAAATGTATACATATAGGTAGACACCTACTGTCTAAGCTAAAATACTGCTTGTTGACATTAGCTGGTAATCGGTCAGAGTAACGAAAGCCTAAATGCCGATTTTGCCATTTGATAATAATGACAAGACAACAAGGGAACTTCATGGGGCACTCACAGACTGAACGCCGAACGTTTCATTTGGTTTCAGGACTAAATGGCGAAGGGCTCAGGACAAAGTGGTAAATATCAACAATAAACCGAAGCAAAATAAATACCTAATAAGTTTTAGCAAAGACGAATATGCCGCAAATGACTACACATGAGTGTTTGAAAATGGTTTGCGTACGGTGATAGAAAATATGTCCATTGTTAAGAAGCAAACTGACGTGTAGTCAAAACTTAAGAAGCACAGTAAAGCGAATCCATTTACAGTGCTACACTATGCTTTATTAAAGTGAGATACCCGTCATTTTGCTTCTTAAAATTTTTGAGTACGCGTCACTTTGATTTTAAGAGACGGCCTCTTAACATTCAATATATTACTGAGCATTGTACATATAGTCAAGTTGGTGCTCAGTAATATATCGAGTCGACAATGTCAATGGATAGTCAGTGGCGGATCCAGAAAATTGTAATAGAGGGAAGGCTAATTCGGACCATAAGGAAATTTGATTATTTAGGGGTCTCAACTTATCTCTGGGGGGGGGGTCCCATGGGCTAAATTTGGCCCGTTTTTAGGGGGACCCAATTACAATTGCTTTTTTGTGTGAGTAATTGGGCGTTACAATTTTTCCTGGGGGGGGTCCCCTGGTACCTAGCGGAATGGGTATTCGGGTGCTATGTTATCAAGCCCAGTTTTTTTTCCACAAATTATGGTTTTACTACGCAAATTAGGTAAATTCAAGTAAATATAACAATACAAAAGCGAAGCGAGAAAAGTTT
Source organism: Dicyrtoma fusca (assembly GCA_034695205.1). NCBI lineage: Eukaryota > Metazoa > Arthropoda > Collembola > Symphypleona > Dicyrtomidae > Dicyrtoma > Dicyrtoma fusca. Next base: position 84 of record JAQFZC010000776.1, on the reverse strand, counting down.
TTTAAAACAAACTAGTAAAAAGCTCGCTACGCTCGCCCGCGGTTGTTCATCACAGGTTTCAAATTCTTAGTGAATAACAGGGCT
>JAQFZC010000775.1:0-40683 GCA_034695205.1 Dicyrtoma fusca | reverse complement strand
TGCTAATGTTTTGATTTAACGAAATGATGCTCATTCATTACAATGCAGTTTTGTCAAAATTGTATGAACAACGACTATTACTACTGGTTCATACAAATAAGTGTTCTTGCTCTTGTATGCTTTGAAATGGCGAATGGGAATGAAATCAGAGTATGGATGCAAACGCTGGAGTTATTTAAGAATATAAGAACATGAGATTTATTGAGATTGCAGCGAAAGTATTAATTATTCGTATATAAAGATTTGGCTTTGAGACATTAACAAGAATGAGATACTGAGAGTATTAGACGCCAGCCAAAACGGTCCACATAAACACTAAGCACAGAGAAGCTCATGGGGTTGTTGCTCACTTGAAATACAACCGCGAAATCAACAATCACTCCGTACTCCTGATTTAAATATCACGTTTCATCGGAGTGTAATAATAGATTCAAACACATGGGACACACACTATACGTTCAACTAACCATTAAGACAGCCTTTTGTAAAATACTTTTTAGAATACTGATTAATACTTGGCATAAGTGCCGTGTTGATGGGCCTCAGCGACAGCGGCATACTGGGGAACGGCGGCAACATGAGAAGCATAGGCGAATTGGGGTTGAACGGCGGCCAAGGCGGGTTGGACGGAGTAGAGACCGGCTGGTTGACCGTAGGTGGCGACGGCGGCGGATGGGGCCCCGTGGCTGTGAGCAGTGGCAACGGAGTAGCCGGGTTGGGACACGGCATAGGCGGCGGGTGCGGCATGGGCGACGGTGTAGGCGGGCTGTGCGTAGGCGGGCTGTGCGTAGGCGACTGGGGCGGCTTGGACGGCAACTCCTTGTTGGATGGCTGGTCCGGCGTAGGTGACTGGACCGTTAACTCCCACGGTTGGGTTCTGGTAGGAAGTGTACTGGGTGTTGTACTGGACTGGAGCGATCTGAGCGGGTCCATGGGCGGACTGCGTGTAGCCTAAATCAGTCCAAAAACAAAGATGTAATTACAACTTAGAAAGAAGAAATCCTTAAAAAGTTGATTGTTAGAGAAAGAGGTTCTACCTTGGACTTGTCCGACGGACACAGCGGGTTCGGAGTGAGTTTGAGTGGTGGTGGTCTTGGTGACGACAGGGGTGATAGTTTTGGTCACTCCGACGGTCTCAACGTTACGGATGGCAGCAGCAGGGATGGCATGGCTGTAGTGTTGTGGAGCGGGTTGGACTGCAATGGCAGCGGGTTGAGCTGCAACAACGCTGGAAGTGTAAGTCAAGCCAGCGGGTTGAGCGGCGAAAGCGATCTTCTGCTGCTGAAGGATGCCAGCGTAGGTGGAAGCTACAAAAAGTCAAAAGATGATTCAATCAAATGAAATGGCTACACTAAACGAACTGTATTTGATACTGGTAATTACAATTTTGAAATCTAAGCACCGCTAGAGATGAAAATATGTAAAACACTTTCCTATCCGCTTTGAATTTTGAACTGAATATTTTATAAAATAAATGATTGAAATTGGCAATTACCGAAGAGAGTGACTAAGATGATGTATTTCATTTTGAATGAATTTGGTTTTTTGTTGTACAGTGGAGAGACTGTAGTGTGTTTGTATTTCTGATATTTGCTGTTGATTCTCAAAAGCTGAATTGAATGGTTTTTCATAAAATGATTTTCATTTATATACCCCTGTCCTCTGTCCTGTGTCTCCCTTGATGAAGGAATATCCTTTGGATGTATTGCTATCGTTTATTTCCTGACTTTTATGTAGACGCAGTGCGTCGAATTAACAAATCATTACTTTCTTCCTGCTCTCTTGATCTAGATGTTTTTTACATACCCATTTCCATTGAACAAAGGTTGTTGTACGAGCAATAGCTTCACACTCACTTCCATATACCTTATGTAACATGAAATCTGCTCCATTTTTTATAAAAGCGTGCACTTTTCGTCTGGCATCACCATCCCCCTCTGTTCACACTGGCACAGACAGCAGTATATATGCATAAATTATTATTGAATCTACAACTACTGGCAGGAACAGCGGCCACTAATCTCCGACAAGCAAACATCCACTTAAGGTACCTGTCTACGTCCAATGCAATGCAATTCAATGCAATGCAGCACCATCTGATCTCTGATCTGATGTCATGTCATGTGGATTGTGGTCAATCATGATTTTACAATGCAGCATATGTGGTATATATACTTAATCTCTATTTCCTGGTGGATCACCTAAGCCTTTTATGCAATTAATAATACGGCAATTGCCAGTACCAATATGTCCACTGTCATCCAAACCACTGTGTTTGTGATCTATGAAAATGAAACAACCTTTCATTTACATACAGAAGCACCCATAACATACGCACCTTTCCTCTTAACTAGGCACGTATGTACATATCGTGGGTGAAGCATCGTGGCGTAGAGCCAGCCTCCCCTTAATTTCATTTTCACCTCAGTCCTAACAATCAACTTTTTACTCATGTGTCTCCAAAAAGTGTAAATGCCACTTTTAAATATCTTTCTAAAATACAACTAGAAGTTTCACTACTTAAAAATAGTGTAGCAGTTTCACTACTTTAAAGAAGTATAAATACCAAACTTGAATACATTATAAAAGTGTAAATGGTAGTTTTACCATTTTCGAAAAAGTGTTTAACCAATCAACCGAGGTACATGAACGGTTGATCGTTGGACTTGGGACAGAATGCTTCTTGACCCACGTTATGTGTCATAATGGGCATGAGTCTAATGGATGGATGTATTTATGTATGGCATGGCAATCATTAACTTTTAAGCATCATTTACCACTGCTTTCGTGATTACAATCAAAGGTTTGAAAGTTGTAGTGAACATGCAGGAGGCAGGACACGGAATGGAAGAGATGTGGCTGCATACTCAGCTCTTTTGGCAGGGGAGAGTGGGAAACACCTCTATAAGATTTAATGGGAAACCACGTATAGATATATCCCGTGATTCTTGAGGTGATAAAATTCATGATGGATTTTTAACTGAACACGTTGCGTAACTATATAGCTATTGCTCTATAGCCATCCCTCGCTATACAGTGGTATGCCCATATATTTTGTATTCGTACTGCCCTCCTGCATTTGCCTGTGTACAAGAGAGTGCTTTCCCAAATCAGAATCTTTTTTTGCCCATTTCATGAGTTAAACCCTTTAAACCTTTTGACTCCAACGACGCTTTTAAATTCATTGAGGTGAACTTACTTCAAGCTGCTCCTGTATCTTAACAGACTTTGCCCTCTGACCTTTTACCATGTAATATTGTGTAGTTTAAATTGATCTTGAAATTAAGGATGTAAGTTCATAAAGGTATGATTTTTCTTGAGTTCATCGTGTCTTGTTTGGAGGAACATGAAGGAACATCTTCTTTTCATTTGTCAAATTTAACTTTTTAATTAACTGATCGTGAGTTAATTGAAAGAAAGTTAATGATAGTCAATCTTCTTTTTTGGTAATTGTAGAAAATTTGCTATTAATCCCTACTGATTTGCAGCATGTCAGTCTCATCGCCAGACTGCATAAAATATTAAGTGGTTAATTAATAACAGCTCTTTGAGTTTTCTAATTTACTAGCACCATACTGGCAATTAAGGGAAGCTACCTCTAATTTACATTACAAGCACACTACATGAAATCGTAGGATTAACTCTAACTAATATTTTGATTCGTGCTTACGATTTCATTTGGATTTTTGAAGCTATTGGGTTTCGAAGCTAACTGAGACGCAGCGCTTTCCTTAATTTTCTAGCCAAACCAATGCGGACACCGTGTGCTGATGTTCTGTAATGTAATTAAGGTTACAATGGTGCACATAGGGTTTAAACAATGTAAACAAAAGGGATGTCTAATGTCATAATCAATAGCCGTTCGTCTATTAAACAGATTTACGTAATATTTAGTTTGCACCTACCTACATACATACATTTTTTAAAAATACCTTGTTAAATAAACATCATACACATCCAAACGTAACACAGTTGAATTCGAATTCGAATTTTTGAAAATTATGTAAAGCCTACGTTTACATTTCCATTTCTATAGAACTATATTCTTAATTGGTGCACATTTTCGTATAATTATGTAGACATACCTACACACACACACAAAATAGAATTACAAAGTTCGTACTTTCTATCTGCTGTAAAAGCTGTCTTCGAGTTACATTAAGCAATACATATGTATTTTTATGAAGCCGTATTTGGCTAAAAGTTCACTTTATGGTTCATTTATTTAATATTTACGTTCATGATTTTCACATTAATTAAACATTATACTATGACCATACACTGTATCGTAAAAGAAAGGGAGCATGAGCTTTTAAAGTACATAATAATTCATTTCCAGCTCCAGGAGTATCCGTATCGAATTCCTTGGCTATGGCTGTAAAGCAGTGCAGTCTTTTGAATAAAATTACAGACCATTGGCAACAGTCAATATATCGATTTTTCTATTAAAGATTTGCTTAAATGGTTTTGCATAAAATAAATGAGAAGAAGCGCTGATTAAAATGATAAAAATACTCTAAATCTAAATGGGAATAATGAAAATAGAGAAAGGATCTATCTTATTCTAAGCTAGATTTATGAAGCGAAAGTTGTGTGATTAGTGGTCCAAAGTAGAGATGTCACTAGCAGTCCGTGTAGCCGACGAGCATACAAGAAATGTCTGTTACCCAAAAATCCTTCAAAGACTGCCAATTAGTCCAATAATGGCTGGGCAAACCTGCAATTACAGATATTTTGTCAAGCTTCGGAGGTACATTATATTATAGTCTCTATAGGAATTCATAGAAGTGGTCTAATCTAACATGTAATTAGCTGGGGAATTCGGTAAAAACAGAATAATATAATGTGTCATTACCTCCATTGTATAAGGCTGGGAAAAAGTAGGCTGGATTTTAAAATTTTCATAGGTTTATTGAAATTATTAATGAAAGTGACCGCCGGGGGAAGTGGGAAGGTGGATGTGGCTGGGTATACGTGGCTGGGAGATAGAGCTGTCTCGTCTGGATTCCCCGTCTTATGCATATTTTAGAATGCGTATTTACAGAGGCCGACGACCGTCTAGCTGTCTAGCATCCAGTCTACCTCCCGTCTACCCACATACTTCATGTTCTGCAAATTCTCCGAACCGAATTCCTGGGAACCGGCGACTGAACACTCACTGGAGAGACAACGTTAGGAGACATGGAGGGCGCAAATGCACTCAATGAATGAATGGCAATTCGATTTCACAGTGACGAAAAGCATGTGCCACGAACTACCGGCTAGAAACCCACACTAAAAACGCTCCAACCCTCCTCACACACACACATACATACCTACTAGTAATTCATTGACGTCTCGTACACACCGCTCATAACAAGGAGCAGCTTTTCCCAAAAATACGAAGGTTACCCAACAGTCTTCGAAAAAATCAAAGCAATACGACAAAAAATGCAAAACAAATAAAAGACCTAGTAGACCTACTACACATAAGTGCACAAACATGCAATTGTTCTAGGTAATGACATTTGACTATGCAAATGGAAAGCCCGATTCGTTTAACACTACCAATTCATATCGATCCACTCAAATTGAGAAAGAAGCTTCCAAGAAATTGCATGGGGATCACGGAAAGCGAACCATGCATATTTAAAAGCACATTCAATTTCAAATTTCTGAAGATAGTCTAGCGTCTTATCTCAACCTCGCCATGCCTTCGTCTCCAATTTCTATATGTAATGCTTGTAGACTTGTAGTGAATGACTGCTGCTACATATTTGAAATGCCCTGCCCTACACACAACCTAAATTCTTATTCATTACCATGTAACGTCCAGTTATGTAGAAATCTATTGAATCTATGAAATAGCATCTGCATGCATTTCTGCAAATTTGACATTTTGCGAGGAAAGTCGATTATCTGACGAGGTACAGTCTTTACAAATGTGTGGCTATATATACAGCTATATGTAAAATGACTCATAATTATTTATAATTCACAACCAGTAAGTCAATAGTCAATGTACTCATAGTAAGCTCAATTGTTTTTACTCCTGCATTCATTTAAATATACATTCCAAATATTTAAATATTTTCTGGTATTACGAGTCAGTTCAACAGAAGAGTTTTTCCTAAAACAAGTATGGATGCTGCTTATTGGGTAGTGCAAGATTTTGTAGCATCTGCCTGTTCGGCATGGCCGGATTTTTACTAAACATGTTTATTTTACAATTCATGTATTAAAATTCAGTCCTATAGGAAATTACTAAGAAAGTAGTCTAAAAATTGAATCTTTTCCATTTCATCAAAAAAAAATGGTTAGATTAGAAAAGCTGGTGGCTGGTGAGAGCCGAAAATGTGGTTGTTTTCTGGAAATTTGTGAAAAAGGAAAAGTCTGGATGCGGTCCTTCCTGGAGAGAGAAAGAAAGGAGCGCAACTGCATGCACTTTCCTCCATGGACACTACATAGCTAGCATAATAGCAGTCTAGATTTATTTCTTGCTCAAAAATGTTTGTGGTAACCTTGTGTTTACATGGAAGTGAGTGGAGGAAAGTGCAATAATAAATACAGAGAGTGACGATGCTTATTAATTTCAATTGTGTCCATTATGAGTGCCAAGAACATTCGCTTCGACATTTGTCTTCGTCTGACTTTGCATTGTTCGGCGCAAAAAGAGATCCCGCGACTGCATCTCTCGCCTTCAGGTCGAGAAAAATCTGATTGCGGCACACGTGCATTACGACTACGATTAGAAATTATATACACGATGAGGATGACACTCCTTCCCACAGGAACTCCCAGCATCCATCCACCATCTAAATATGTGCACCAAAAATAAGTGATACGCATTCACCTCCAGAGCAGACTTGAGCAGACAGACAGACGGACTGAGGAGGACGGCGGTGGAAGGAATAATGCATCTGCATGTAGAACTACTAATATTGTTTCACTCTGTTGCAGTCTACCTGAAAAAGTAAAAAAAAGCGCCACGGATATGGTTCCATTGACTGATATATATATGCGTGTATATAAAAAGACTTTCTGTGCTGTCTGCCTCTGTTCTGTAGCACGTACCTATCCGTGGAGATTGACTCTCAGATAGTCGATTGCATAAATCCCGACGCAGTGTGCAAGGAGCCTGCAAAAAATAAAATGAATACCCACGCAATGACATTCCATCCTCTGCCGCCGCAGTCTCCGTCATGTACATACGAAAATGCAAAGCTACCTCTATCCTTTGCAGTATAATTGTGCAGAAGTGCAGATTGCAGAAAATGTCTGACTATTGATACGATACTTGCAATAATACACTACCTCACTAACCACTACCACTAAGCCACTACCAGTCCTAATGCAGACGCAAGAAAAGAAGAAGAAAAAAAACAAAGCTTTTCCTCCTTCTTTCCCTCCACGACTCTGGATTCGCTCTCTGGAAGGAAGATTGAGCACTCGCAGCATTGAACTGGCATTAAAAATAAATATAGCCGAGGATTATTCAAGCAAACCCAACCATGTTCATGTTAATCATCATAAAATACAAAAGTTGCATCTCTGACGATGAGAGGAGATGGGCAGCCAAGCCAGGAGTGTATTATAGGCTCATGCATCCAATGCAATGGAAGACTCATATCGTGGCTCAAGAATCATTGTGGCGAAAGTCCAGACCCTCTTACAACCATTCCAACCTTAATCTCCCTTTGACCAAGTCCACACAATTAACTTTTTACCTGCCTGTCTGTTTGACAACAGGAGTAAATATGCACTCTTTTTGAAATGTGTGTAGTTTGTGTTTACACCTTCGAGAGTAAAATTGCTTTTTGGACTTTTTAGAAATAGATTAAGGGGAAGCTGGACTTGCGTGAGAATGCTTCTTGACCGACGATATGTTTTGTACAGTGAGATAATCGCAAACCCCAAGTGTGGAGAGTTCAGTGTGCTTTGGACTGCAACTTGGCGTCCGTAGCTGTGAGACACTTGTAGGTACGCTGAGTGAGTACCTGCCGTCGCCTACTCGGAGCAATAATACAGTCAGCAGAGATAATCATTGCCATCCTACAGCATGATGAGGCTCCTCTATGCACTTTACTGTCCTTCCCATGCACAACCAAGTGAGCAACTACAGACTCAGTACATGCGGATAGACGTTGAGGATTACTTAGGGATCCCCCAGATAAAAAGCTACAAGCGTGTAAAGGATTATGCATGTTGCTGCATATTATTTATCACTAGGCGATGCATCCATCCACCAACTCACTGAAGAAAGATCCCATGTACCCACAGATGTGCTGCCCCGTCCGTCTCTCTGTAGTGTTTCATTTCCCTTCCCATTGCCCCTCGGATTGCGATGCATTCAAGATGCACACGATTTTTTAAAAATTACTGTTCCATAAAAAAAAAGCCTATCACTCCTGCAGTCATCAGTCTGTGAAGGAGCTTGTGCATCCACTGTGTAGTAGTGGTAGTACACTGCATCGTTGAATCATGATCAGATAGGCATGTCATTGTAATGTACCTCCATGTACCTCCATACTCCCAGTACCAGCACCAATTACCAATACATTAAGTACCTGTGCAAAAGTGAAGTAAAACGCAGGCATTGAGTATTCTTATCTCCAATCAAACCGCATCCCGTCCTATATCACTTGGGTACATCCTTATCGCGCATCCCAAAATACAGAAATTCCAGTTTCTTTCCCTTCTCAAACAGACACTCACTTAATAGACCTGAAATGACTGACCTCACCTTAACAGCAGCAGCACCAGCACCAGCAGCAGGGGACTGGGAACTGGCTGGCAATTGCAGTTTCCTCTCTGGCTCATCATTAATAATTAATGCCAAAGAAACAATACGTGAAACAAGTGAAAAGAGCTCAAAGTTATCCAAGTTTTTGAATTTTGTAGACGAGCTGAGACTGGTTAGAGAGAGCGTGCAGTCTTTTTGCACTTTGTCTATAGGTATAGGTGTATATAGGGATGGGTACGGGCATATAGCATGTTGGGTGTACTGTACAGATGGTGGCCAACGGAGGCCCATAGCCAATGAAAGTCTCTGAATTGATGGCACTTGAGACCGTCTGGATGACTCGACGTGTCGACTGCCCTCTTCCCTGCGATGTGATGGGATGCGATGCGACTGCAGTCTGCATCTGCTGTCCCATTATATTATTTCCTATTTGCATACACACATTTCCATCATGCTGTCCCTGCAACCATGAAGCCACTCGAGAAACAATATGTTTCAGGCGAAATCTGAATCTACAGATACACTGCAATCTACGTGTCCACGGATCATACCCTGTCTATCACCTACCTTACCTTTCCTAACCCACCTTTCCATCTTCCTTCCATTGCACTGCAGAAGTTGGGTTGATGGAAGACTGCGAGGGACCGCAATCAACTGGGCTACTGAGCTGCAATGCTAAATTCGACAGACTCGACACAATGCCTCTGTAATGCTAAACAAAGTCTCTCTGTTTGCCTTTTCCCACTTGCCTCGAGTATTTGCACAGATATCGACATCGATATCCACGCTAAAGATATGCAATTGGCATATTACCACTGTGGACAGGTACTGTCTGCATTACGATGACTACTGCCGTAGTTTGTGTTGCTGTCAGAATTGTGGATTTGGAATTGGAATGCACTCCCGTAGCCCTGCTCTGATAATTAGATGTGGTGCAGGAGTGTGAAGGGAATGTAATCTGCAGACTGAGGATTTATTGTAAACTGCAAGTGCTTGTGAAATGATGCGATACTCAAGAGTCAAGCCTGATTATACATCATCCTTATTATCATTTTCTGAGCCGAATGCAGGAGGCATAATTCGGCTTTGGATTGGATTGCAAGTGGGATTTTTGGGGGGGAGAGTCAGAGCCAGCAGAGCCAGAAGCCAGGGAGTGAAGAAGGCATTGCAATTACTGCCATGCAAAAGGATAAAGGAGGATGTGGATGTGCCCGCGTGGAAGTGCACTGTAAATATGCAGGACTTGAAGGCTATTATTGTATGTAAGGCGGTCTTTTTCCTTTTTGCTGGGGAACTAGTGGGACTCGTAATGTAAATCCCAAGGAACTTGTTTCTGAAGAGTTGTGACGGAGCAGCCCTCCCTCGTCACACCAATTTACAAAATAATGTAATGTGCTTTGCGTTGCGTAAAACTTCCTTAATAACGTCTCTCTGTCGTAGGTAGCTACGTCTCTTCTCCCTCCCTTGGCCCTCCGTGCAGCTCCGTAGCCTTCAAATTTCAACATCCTTGCTCCTCTTTTTTTGATTTCCATGAAACGAGTCTTCCATCGATCTCCGAAAGGAACGACAATAAAGTCAGGCTCCGTGAATTTCTCTCATCAGGACTAGACACGCTCATGCATACATGGCAAATATCCTGGGAATCAATGACAGTCACCAAGCGTAGAGTCTCCCCTACACGTACATACTATAGTCTTTAGAAAAATAAGGGAAAGTATATTTTAATCAAATAAAAAAAAAAAAACTTTGAGGGACACTAAGTAGTGTGTCCCGAGTGCGGTATTTACATAATTTGTAGACATGCTAGGTGGTTTGTGAATCCATAGTTTAAAAATATCAGTGATTATCCTCTTTTCCTCCACCGCACTGCCACTGCCATAATGCCATGCCATAGTTGAGTGTAGCAGTTTCTGTGTCACAAATATATAATACCCTGCCGAGTACAATCTACAAGCCTTCGCAAAAATTTCTTTCGCATTTCTCCGCTCTGGCGTAACCCAGTACTATATAGCTATAGCTATGGACGAGATTGTGTGTGTCTGTGTGTGTAGGCTTTTGGATGGCCACAATGCTTCCAATGCTACAGAGACTACGCAAAAATGCACAGAGTGAGTAGAGTACGACTTGATTTCCTATATTTGTAGCAAAGAGTCTCACACTCAAGATTCCATGGCCACTCGTCCGCTCTGGTCCTGAGATTTCGTTACAGCGTCGACAACGAAACGAGTAACGAATGCGAAAATGCGATATGCCAGAAGTCAGAGTCAGAACCAGAAGAACGACGAAGAAGACGACGGAACGTTGAGCTTATATTTTTGCCAATATATTCGCAATCTCCCTCCACTGGATATATTACCCTTTTAGTATGTACGACCATCTCCCGTATGCCTCTCCATCCATGGCATGGTCTATGCTCATCATCAAATCATGGCCACACGCTTTACGTTCCCCATCCATCCAACTAACTAACGATACTGCATTACATAAACATACACTGGTTTAGCTCTCAGCTTACATATTAATACAAACTACAAAAGCCTAACAAACTTACGAGACGGACACAATTCAATGCTCCACATACTCTCTTCATCAAAGGGCAGCTCATGACGCTCCCCAGGGCGTAACGTTCCACTATGGGCAATATTTTGGCTTAGTAACATAACTATGGAGGAGTGAGTGAATTTTGGGAATGTACTAGACTTATGGCTACCTAATGCAGGAATTACTAAATACCCACTTCTCAAAAATAAATTAATTAGTTAAACACAAAAAATTTGAAAAGAATTCCTTCGACGATGACAGCTCCCGTTCTTGCAAAATTCCTGACAGACATGCAATATCCGAACGTATTGACCTCCTCAACAAGTTTAAGAAGAAGCAAAAGCAAAGTAGTGACATAAGTAAGATTTGAGAAGAAAGAGAAGAAACAACGATGACAACATGAATACACAACTACAATCGCAAGAACTTGCAAGTTACCACTTACACTATTCAGCTATAGCTAATCAGGTTCATTTAAAAAAACTTTCCGAACACTTTTTGTAGTTCATTGATTCAATTGATTATTTAATTTGGTCGCCAAGCCTGCTTTTTTATTTAATACTTGGGCGAAGACATAGTATTGTCGATGGAGGTTTAAGGATAAAAGCAGAGAAGCAACGAGCACCTTCTTTTTAACTCACACTTCATTCTGACATAACGATGGAATGTACATCGGCATACAATGTATTAGCATACGCATTTTTGAAATTTTGAAAGTAGGCAATGATTTGTTTATCGTTTATGAGTTAAATGTAAATGATTAGAATTTGCTGGAAGTTTCTGCGATGTAGTAGAAAGTTCTATTTAATGTAATTAGAAAAGACTAGAACAAGACGATTGTTTTTAGATCTTTCTGTGCTTTGTGACATGGGTATATATAACGCAACTGACCCTATGTAAAGGCAGTTGGAATTCAAGATAATAAAGCCTTTTATTTTCCCTATACCTACCAAGTGTGTGTTACAGTTTATTTCCATGGACGGCATCGTGAAGAAGTGTACACCTAGAATTGGGCTACATTAGTATTGGCTTACAGATACATTACTGTAAGTACTAGGTATACAGTGTAGGCATTTCTACGGTTACACTGAAAAATTCAAACTTTGAATGTAAATCAAAAGTTTAGTAACTATACTAAATATACGGAACATAAATTTCGGTCGCAAGTAACTGTTTATCCGTCTCCCTTCGCTTATTTTGTTCCGTCAAGCTCCGGAAGAATCAATGTAAATCAGCTTGAAAGTTTTAAAGGCACGCTTTGAGCTGGGAACATGAGCAACTACGAAGCATACCACTATAAGCTTCCATGCACACTAGTTCATACATACAGCTCTGAGCTCTGTACTGCACATCTATATGAACTTACACCCCGCAAAAATCCTGTCAGTCTAATATGCTCGCCTTTTCCCTGTGCATATAAATTATACCGAATATAATTAAATGCTGCCTCTTGCTCCTAAACCCATATAGCTATAGAGTTCTCGCTCTCGTGTGCCACTATTTATAGGGAACATATAGTCACGGCCACCCAAGCTAAATAAAAGTATAAGCATTGCGAATCGCAAAAAAATTAGCCATTCGTGTTTCTGGCGCTACAAAGTTCATTTGCAAACTCTCATACACTCTGTGTTGACATGATGGGAGAAAACAGAATTTGTCATTTCCTTCCCACTTTTTCTTCCAAGTCGACAAATAAAGGGAAATGTATATACAGGGAACGGAGGGATTACGGGTACGGCTACGAAAACCCAGAGCTCTTCCACTCCTTTGCTCTTTCATTACAAAATAAATTCGAATTCTAGGGAAGAAGCCACCAAATTCATTGCAAAATATAGAAGTTGACGAGAATTTAAAACAAGGGGAAAGGACCTTAAAATGTGTGCACCTACTACTTCCAAATACCGCACCGACTTACCAAGTGCCCTACTCGGAATGAGAATGAGGCTACAATGCCATGTCTAGAATAGTCATACTGTCATAAATGTACGTCCTGTCCTGCTGCGTATTTTTACTTTCCATGTAATGGAGACCCGAGCATAAGCCTTTTAGTCTTTAGTTAGATACACACACAAGCCCAGATGAGAAAATCCGTAGGAAGCCGATGAAAGGCAGTGTCAGGATAAGGAGAATAAAAAGGATACGCACAGAGCGGAATCCTTCATAAAAGATGAAAATAAAAGGTAAGAGCAATCAGAGTATCACATTGCAAAGGGATCCCGAATAAATAAATAATTCCCAAGCTGTTCTTTTATCCCAAGTTGTTTTTGCACACACTGAACGAGAGAATGCTACAGTGTGTCCGCATTATCGCAAATTCCCAAATAAGAGATTGAAACAAGTGAGTAGAGTACCCCTGGAGGAGAAGGTGTATCCGCTACATGCCTCTCTCCCTACAGACGTACATACAGACACAGTGCATTGCCTTGGATTTGGATTGGGATGGTAATAATGTAACATTGCACACTTATCTAATATAGTGACAGAGTTGGAGTAAGCTGGCTTTGGCTTTGGCGTTGCCTTTGTGAGTGAGTGTGTGAGTGTGTGTATTTGTGTGTGTCTGTGTGTGCAGATCATTATTATTTATTCCTGATAAGATCTATCTATAAGTTCCCTATAGACAGACGTAATCCAGCAGTAAAGCTGTATTCGTATTACAGTGGAAGGGAGTACAGCTGCGCCTCAGTAATAGGGATCCGTACATACTTTGTAGTTGTAGGTGAGCATTTTCGCATGGATGGAGTGGAAATAGTGGAAATAGTGGAGTATCAGTGGAAGCCTACGCTTCTTCTCCTTCCCTTCATCCAAACACAGAGATCTAAAGGCTCCACTGCACGTACTCGACATACGTGTAGCTCTCATAGTACGCTTCCTTTAATATGCTTTGGCTTTATTGGCGAGTTGCGAATTTTTGGCGAGCGCAATTCTGAGAGTACTAAGGTAAGTTCTCTTGTGTGTCTGTAGAGCAGAGTGTGAGTGAGTGTGGTGTGTGTGAGTGACTAGGGACGAAAGGAAACCAAGGCCTAGCCCACCTTCTATGGTATACACTAGATGGAAAGTAGTATAGGAGTATAGCAGGGCCTGCTATAGAGACGAGCCGTGAGTACTAAGTGGGGAGCAGTAGTAAGAGGAGATGTATGCGTGGAAGTCTGTCGGAAGATGACCTTGCCCGGATTCAAAGTATTTCATTTACTTGTGTGCTTGGGAAGCGGCTTAACTCACTTCGTGGCTTCTACGCTCCACACTCACCTACATAACCAATACGCCAGTCAACCTACACTGCATACGAGGGCCTATAACTTTATATCCATGCAGATTCCATTTCCATTTTCATCCCATTTATGCCGTATACTGGTTCTCCACTCCACTCTCGCATCTCTCCTCTCCTCCACTCCTCTCCCATGGCATTGTGAGATGAGTGAGAATGATTGGAATGGGGAGGGAGTGAGCCACTGAGCCATTCAGCTAGCACTTTCCTTCTCTATATCTATAGCCGTCCTATATGATCTCTACGTCCCTGTAGCCCAATCCATTTCGCATAATACGAATGTAGGCATATTGAGTCAAGTGAGCACTAGAGCTCACTCCTGCGAGTAGGAATTAATTAATAGTCACTCTGTAGTCGCTGCTCTCCCTCTGGAATGGGATGGAATCCCTATAGTGCAATGCAAATGGTATACCCGCTACGTCTCTGTATCTTTATGTATATGTATCGGGACTCTGAGTGTGTGTGTGTAGAGTGTACTGTAGAGCGTGTGTATTGTGTGTGAGTGTGTGTGTGTGTGTGTGTGTGTGTGTGTGTGTGTGTGTGTGTGTGGAGTGTGTTGGTGCGTGTGCATTACGCTTACTATGGAAATAGTTGTAGAGAGAAGTGCTGTAATAGTTGATAGGAAGACGCAAGACAGAGAGGGAGTGGGATAAAAGAGGATCCTGGGTAGATAGACGTCTTTGCGTCTGGAGTGTGTAAGTGGAGCACACTGATGCGATGGCAGTCTGGGACACTGGCTGCTCCACTAAAAAATTTTCCAAGTCCAACTCAACTCAACAGAGACTGCCGAAGTAATGGTTATGGTCGGAGCTTGGAAAGTTGGACTTGGAATGAGACATGAGAGAATCCAATCCTGTCTTTAATCTTTCCAAAGAATGGCACACGGAGTTCCTTCCGAGGAAGAGTAGTATAGCAGGAGATAGTGGAGGGAGAGTGGATAGGGGCAGTGCTGGGACTGGTAACTGGTACTGGGACTGGCAGCAGACGGGATATAGACAGACTGAGACACCTATAAGTGATCTCCCCGTCTTAGGCATAGCCACCAATAGTTGACTCCACAGTTCCTACTCTCGCCTCGACAGACAGTACAGATACGGATAGAATACCCGGAGTAGATTCGCAGATTGTAGATATGTATTTTTATGCTCCCTATTTCTACTCTCTGCATAATAGTCGTCCTCCTTAAGAATAAAATGGGGCATCCCAAATATCACAAATCTACTCCCATTTCCGATGGAGAAAGTCCTTCAAAAATTGGCGAAATAAAATAATGTATTTTCCCGTTGAAAAACTTTGCACTTTTACATTGCAGAAAAAAAGGTAATAACGTTTGCTTGCGTTTTTGCAAATGTACCATTTACGTTTACATTTTTTCATTAATGGCTGAAACGTTTTTTACGCAATAAAAGGTTTGCAAAATATTTAAACTTTATATTTATGCTTATCCAAAGGTAGCCAAATAACATTTTCCAAGTTTTAAACGCGCGATAGTTGATAAGGCTGTTTTGCAAATGTGTAAACGTTTTTATGTACTGTGGTTTTGTAAATGTGCAAAACATGACTATGTCTATATATACAAGGCATGTACGCAGGGATGCTTTAGTATTTTCACCATTTTCACCACTTTTGCTGTAAAAACGTGAGAAGATGACATGAGCCTTTGACAAGGTGCAAGGTCATGTGTTAACATACATGGAGGAAAGGTGGAAGAAGATTCATGGCCAGACTGTCTGTCTCTGACGTAATAAGTGAAAGGTTCCAGAAAGTGTTTGGTTTAAGGGCCGTTGGCTGAGGAGCGGGTCCAGACTCTCTCCCGTGAGTCCGTCTGAGTCCGTGAGTCCGTGCGAAAAGAAGAAAGGCCGAGGCTGAAGACTGAAAGTAGGAGTGTGTAACCGAGAATGCTTTGCTTTGGATAGGAAATCCAAATCCAACTTTGTTCTCGTGTGTATGTAGCCGTAAAGTGAGTCTCTGCTACTCTGCTCTGCTGTGGTAGATCGCAGTTATCGCAGATCGCAGTCTTGAGTCACACAACCAGCCAATAGGGCTCTGCCACTTATTACAACATAGTCAAGCGTCGTCCACATTTCAATACTTTCAGTACCTTGGCTTTCAAATTTGTCCAAAGCATACCGTCATTTGCACTCCTTCAAAGCGTAAATATAGCGATTTTGTCCCTTTTAAAGTTACAAGTATCACCTTTTATAAGACTTCAAATGTTATAAGTTGCCATCATGCAAAAACGAGTTAATTTTACGCTTATATTTTTGCAAAATTTTTAAATCCTACGTTTTGCAATCTTGGTAAACGTGGACACGACACAAGTGCAAAGTTTTGCACTTTTGTCAAAACTGTATAAAAACGTACAAAAGTCACACCGTGCACGTTTGTCACACCTGTAAATACTATATTTTTGGTTGTCGTGCAACTTGCAAATGCGACCTTGAGCATTTTTGTTACGCTTGCACGCGCGTTTTGCACATTTCAAGTTTTGCAATTTTATACAACGCCCAAATGTCGTCTTTTACACTAACTGCAAATATTTTAAATTCCGAGTTTTTTTTACAAAAATACAATGTTTTGCAGTTCTGTAAACTTGTAAAACAACTTCAACTTTTCCCAGTTTTTCCAGAAATATAATGATTTGCACTTTTATAAAATGTTTTACTACAATGAATTTGTCTGTTTTAAAAACGTACAAAAATAATCTTGTGCACTTTTTTAAAACTTGCAAATATAATGTTTTTCAAATTTGCGAAACCGTGCAAATATCACATTTTGAAATTTGTACGTAGCATGGAAACAGCTTTTGTTTCTTCATGAAAACGTTCATTTTCCTATTTTACATTTTTTAAAAATTACAAATATGCTGTTTTGCCATTTTAAAAATTATGTACCCATACTCTGTATTGTGCTGTTGAAAGACAGAGATATTACAGTTTGGATTTTTTGAAAACGTAAATCACTTGCACTTCTGCAAAACGAACGAATATTATGTTTCAACAATGTGGAAAAACTATTTTTTTAAACGGCTGGAAATACACTAAGGTGTTACGCCGTGCGAAATTCCAGTTTTTAAAGGCTGAAAACATTGCATTGCTACACCATACTGCGTATAGTTGAGTCGGTGGGTGCATGCGTTTTGGACTTTTTGAAGAAATTGGTTTTTGGAATTGGAAGATAGAAGAATTGGAAATTGGTGTTTTTGTAGGTGTTAGATTTGGCAGTTGTTTGAAGGCGCAGATGGTTGGGTTTTTGCGGATGGTGGACTGGTTAGAGTGTGCAGAACTGATCTTGGGCAAGTGATCTTGTAATATGTGGCAGTTCCCATTGGTGGCTCGTGACGGTTGGATTTGTGAGTGTAGTGGATAGTGATAGTGTGGGTCTGTCGGGAGATACATAGTGTGGGTATAGTTTGAAGCCTAGTGTGCCGAGTGCTTGCTATGCTAGATGGCCGGAGACTGAGTCTGGTATAGTCTCTGGTATTTGTTGGCTTATAAAAGTAAAAAGAACGCATGCGGTGCATCCTGCATTGCGTATCGAACGCGTCTAGACATTCTCCTACGAATGAGCTCACGATAAAATTTCAGTCTGGTTTCCACTCGCACCCCTCCTGTCTTACAATCGAATTTTTGAACTATACGTTATTCATTATCTGTATTTATTCGCACTCTCCTTCTTAGTCTGTGTCATGTTTTCCCCTTTTTTTGAATTTTGAAGAAACGAGTCCAAGTCCAGTGCTACGCTACCGCCTCAGCCACAAGACCAGAACGAAAAGCGGAGATTAAATATATTTCATCGATAACTCAATTAACGTCTGTCGTCCAGTCCAAGTCTGTCCAAGTCTGTCCCAAGGAGTAACAGTTAACAATTCCAAAATATTATTACATCCTCCGCCTCCTCCTTTCAAGTCCTTTCCATTCTCTACGCCACTCTACCTTACGTTAGCTTAGCCTCTCTCCAACTCTCATCTCTCGTCTATCTCAATCATCTACTTATTTACCCTATCTCCTATCTCCTTACCTACTACATCCTCATACTCCCAGCCAAACACCCAACGTACATACCACACCAGCACACACACTGTCCCAGCCTTTGCCAATTGCCAATTCCAGTTTGCAATTTCTCATTTTTGCACACAAATTTATTTTTTTTCCCAGTGGCAAGGTGCAGGAGTTATCCGTATCTTAAATCCAAAGTCCCTCAGCCCAAAATCCCTAGTTCAGTTCGTGTCCTGTGCTACACACTTAAAATTTACAAATTTTTGCAAAAATAATACAAAAATATACCAAGTCGTTAATTTGTTAATTCACTCGAGTGGATCTCGAGTGAGAGTGATACAGAAGAATTATATATTGTACATGATTAAAATCAGTCTAGTTGTTGATTTTTATTCTTGTCCTTCCCAAACGATCAACATCAGCTATCCGAATGCGAAATTCCAGATTCAGTCTCCAGAACCAGAACGAGACACAGGTCCAGGGTCCATCCAGACCAGGAAATATAGGACTCGGGAGTGAGTCTCTTTCTAGCCACTGTATCTGTTGAAGGGAGGACTGGGAAAAAAGAAAAAGGAATATATAACAAAAATATTAAAGTTGGTTCATCATCACATCATCAGTCGTGCCGTGGTCGTTCCTTGTGGAGTGCAGGGCAGACAGAGCAAGATATCTTGTACAGAATTTCAAAAAGCTCCGTTCCCGTCACGAGACACTCACGGACCACGATAAGGGGGGGGAGGTGGACTAATATATGCAGAATACGTTAACGTAGGTAGACTAGGTAGGGTCAGGGTTCCCCGACATTCAACGATTCAACATCAAAATATATAAATATAAAATAAATTCTACACACGAAGCTTAAATCGTATTTAGAAATAAATACTTCAAAATAGCAATAAATGGAAACATCAGATAACTTAGACGGGACTACTACAACATCCAGTAGTTCAAATATTGTTCCCGAATTCAATTTAAGATGGGATGAATTCCGAAGAGTTGTTGTGGATAGTTTGTGGACCCTTTTAACCGAAGAATCCCTCGTTGACTGTACTCTAGTACGATTTTTTTAAAAAATCATTCTCTTTTACTATTTACTTAAACATTAGCTTAAATGTTACAATTCATGGTTCAAGTTTATAAATAATTGTTGTTGATTTAATTTTACACTTTTGTAGTTGTTGTGATATCTTTCTTGGAACAAATCAATTACGTAATGTGTAAAATTACATGGAGCTATCAATTATTGAGTTGTTTGTATATTCGTGTTGAGTTTATACGAAACATTAGAGAAATTTTGGATTTTATATTGTCACGCTTCGACATAACCAAATAAAAGTGTGATTAATATTTTTACAATACATATTATATATTGTGTTGTTTTGTATTTTATAGGCCTGCAGTCCCACAGAGCAAGTTAAAGTTCATAGGGTAGTTCTATCAGCAAATTCACCGTATTTTCGTTCGATACTATCAAGCTATTCAAGTCATCCACATCCAATTATTATTCTCCAAGATGTTCGATTTTCTGTGCTTAAACTTCTCGTCACGTTTATGTATAGGTTCGTACATTTTTTAATATAACCAACGGACCGTTTGTTCATCGATAAATTTGTGGATTTACATCATCTACAATTTTAGTTTTGAGTCAGAAAAATAATAAAATGTAATCATCGTATTTTCGGATTAGCAAAGTAGTAGCTATGTTTTTTTCAAGTAGTTACTACCTCAAGTTGTTCTGGATGGTACTTTTGATAAGTATTCCTGGCAAATTAATTCCTGGGGAAAGAGTTATATAAAATTTTAAACAATTTAAATTTGGCGCCATATTTTGGCCGTTTGTTGCAGTGCTTTATGGATTGCAGTTATAACCTTTGAAATAATCGTCTGATTGCGCATCTCAAAGTTATGAGTAATTTGTAATTTTATATAAATTAAAAATATGTATTGTCTATTTTCCATCAGAGGGGAAGTCTCCGTGTCACCAGACGAAATGAATGGGTTACTAAAGACAGCTGACAATCTACAAATTATTGGATTGAGTCAACAGACGTGTCACCGACTCGTAACTCCTGCATCAACAAATACAAGTTCATCGACGATAGTCACGAATAGTGAGCCTTCAGATCCACCTACAGTGTACAGTAAAAAGGCTAGAATACTTGATGGAACGAGTTCGGGCTCGAAAGTGGAAGTCATCGTAGAACCACCGCCGAATCCACCATCAGTGAAAAGTCCTTCTAGTTATGATGAACAGGAACAAGATAGTCCTTTGGTGAGCTTCTGTCCCTTCCCTACACCGCGTATCATTTACTGTTTCGGATTTCATTTTTGGGAGTTGGATTTGCCAAAATTATTGTCGTTCTGTAGTTCAAGCCTGTCGGTCATCAATATTTCAGCGATATCCCTTAAATGACTCTACCAACCGTAGTTTCTTGAAACTTGAAGTTTTAAATTAAATAATCTGGATTATCCAGTCTGAGAGTTTATGTTTCCTTTATATCTGAAAGGTGACCTAACGGATAAGTTGGGTTTAAAATTTAAAATTAATATATTTAAACGAACATGGATTTCGCATATAGATTCTTGCGAGCACTGCAGTTGCGGTAGCTGGCAGTTCAATCTTTCCTTAAACTTAATTTAAAAAGTAGTGCCTCGGTATATTGATACCTAATTTTATCCCACATTTGTTTCATTTATTCCTGTATGACTGTGGAGGAGGAATCTGCGTATACATTTTCCACCTGTCTTTCGTAGAGCATTTGATTCTACTTCAAGTTTTGTGTATGTATATCTGAAGAATATGTAGAAAAAGTTTACGATAGTAAGGGTGTTACAGCGATTGGAGACTGGAGATAAGGAGATTTATTACTTAGGTCTTTGACCTTGACATCAATTTTCTGCAGACATCGATATCCAGTCTTCAAGTTTCAGGGTTGAAGTTTCACAGTAGGAATTCACAAGTTTACTAACAATTTAATGAAAAGTTGACAGCACTATTATATTTTTGAAAAATTGCGATGTATTTTCAATTTTGAATGCAGCTAATGTACGGAAGTTGTATAGGTAAATAAGTTCAGTCAATATTGGTACTGGTATGAGGTTTCCTGGAAGGGTTACTAGGATTAAGTTCGGTTGCTGTGAAATGTTAGAAGAAAATAAATAATTGTACGATTTGTCTTCCTTTTAAGTATTTAATAGTGTGCCTTTAGATTTAGTACACGGGGTAGGGGTGTAATGTTAACCAAGGTCAGACTACATTAATGCCTACTGACTAGTTGGAGGTGAGAGTGGCCCTGTATAAAATATTCGACTCACCAAACTGGAGAGTGCTATTGCGGACAATAAAGATAATTACTTTTGTGTTTCAGGCGCTCAAAAAAGAGGATGATGACTGGGATTCTCGTTCAGAGCAACATCAGCAGCAGCAGCAACAAAAATCGTCAAACGAAAATGAGGTAAAGCGGGTTTGGAAAGGATTCATTTCACTTCATATTTAGTTTGGGTTATGCGGGCACCGTAAAGTAATGCTGGTTACTAATTATTCAGGACGTCCAAAATGAGCCACTCTGCCTGCGCTATTGCTGTATATATTGTTCAACTAACTTCCCGTCCCAGTCTGCCCTCTCCCGTCACATAATGATGCTTCATCCAACGGTCTACTCAGCCCTGTATAATAATCCGTCAACGTCAGCTGCGACCTCGTCATCGAACATGGATCAACCGGTAGATTCTCCGCCTGAGTTGCCTCCGCATTATCGAGGCGGAGGTGGTGGCAGTATTGGTGGTCCTCGTCCATCCTCCACGGAAGAAATGAATCACTCACCCCCAGGTCCTGGTGACTTGGATGAACACGTTAGTCAGCAAGGTGGGATCGTCTGCAAGTTTTGTGGTAAACCATTTCCGGAAGTTAGTATGCTCATCCAACATTTACCCATACACACGGGGGAGCGACCATTCAAATGTGAGTTTTGCGGGAAAGCTTTTAAGTTACGTCATCATATGAAGGATCATGCGAGGGTTCACACGGGTGAACGTCCCTTTCGTTGTGGTTTGTGTGGCAAGACATTTAGTCGGAGTACTATTCTAAAAGCTCATGAGAAAACTCATTTTCCTAAAAGTAGTACAGGAGGGGTCTAGTCCTAGTCTTGTTTCCTCCTTTTTTGCTTTGTCTTTTTCTTTTTTGATATTATTACAATTATTATTATCATTATTTACAATATCATACATACATATATATTATTATTATACACATATATATATATATTACCTAGCGTTCTGACGTATGTGTACATGTGCACACTTACATGCACTACATACCCATGTCGTTTACTTTGCACAATTTATAATGCAATATTTAATTTGAATCTCTGCAAAAGGTTTTCTTTTTTGTTTTCCCTTTTAAAAAACAATGTACGTTATATTTACATAGTATATAGAGTATATACATACATACAATATTTTTAGCAGTTGAGATGTGCAACAGAGGAACATAGGTGAATGGTAGAGAAGCACACAAAATACGTTGAAAAAGGCTTTCGTCTAGCCTCAGAAAAGATTTCTAGAGTCGTTATCAAATTATGTAAGCAAATGGGGTTGAGATTTTATAGCATTTTTCTAATTCCAATTTTTATCTACCCTGCTACTTTAATTTCATACATTTATGTAATGTATTATTTTCGTTCTCATTGTTAATTATTGCTTCGGCTTTCAATTTCGAATTTTCATTTTTACTCCTCAACGACTCACCCACCTGAGTACCTATATTAATATTTAACTGTTTGCTCCAACTAAAATTATTGTCTAGAAACTGATTGAGGGAGTTACTCAAACTATATACCTATATATACATGTATAATTATATATATATGGTATATATAAATTACCTAAAATGCCATTTTGCCATAATATAAGTACGCCTAGATGATAAATGTAGGCCAAGCTTCGGAAAACGAAAAAAGGAAAAAAAGAAGGATTTAAAAAACGCAAACAGCCCAAGCGTTCAATCGACGCGGTTCAGACCAGTCACAGTCACACATTTTTAATTATTAACGGGCGAATGCATAAGATAGGGACTAGATTGATAGTTATCCATAATGTAAGGAGACTTGCAAAGGTTTGTTTCTTCTCGCTTTTCTGTAAAATCATAGAAAAAAAGAACAATTATGAATGGGACGGCTCAGTATTATTATTTTATCATTTGTTTTATTTGTTTAGACAGACCTTTGAATACGCTGTCATTATATTTCATTCAGTTCGTTTCATCATTTCGATTGATATAAACGCCGCATCGTTTTCCTATTACCGTGAGGTGCTTTCTGTTCTAGTTCTGTATTTTCTGCTTTTCGCA
The DNA here is from genome assembly GCA_034695205.1 of Dicyrtoma fusca. Classification (NCBI taxonomy): domain Eukaryota; kingdom Metazoa; phylum Arthropoda; class Collembola; order Symphypleona; family Dicyrtomidae; genus Dicyrtoma; species Dicyrtoma fusca. Next base: position 16,810 of record JAQFZC010000775.1, on the reverse strand, counting down.
TTTCACTATATTAATCGCATCTTCTTGCGTCTGTATAGTCAGTCAGTCGTCTTTGAACCCTACCAAGCTTTTTTATTTTTGTGTCGCATTCGGTTTTTCACGATTTCGGTTCACTCACCCCTATTTACCCCTTTGGTCACTACGTTACCCTACTTACGTTTATTTCTGGGGTACGTTCAACAATCAAATTTAAAATGTCATCAGTTCTTCTTCTAGACTCTTCGTAGCTCTCACAAGTAGTTTTTCATGTAGATTCATCCTACAACCTACTCGTAGTGCATTGATTGATACTTTAACTCTGAACAGTACGAATGAGTGAGTAAATAGGGGAAAGAAAGAATTTTAAAGCTACTGCTTACATTAACGTATACTGATAGTCCATAATTTACAATGTCAGATTGAAATGCATACTTTTAGCTTTAAACTGCTCTTCTTGACTATGTACATAAGGCAAGGGCTGGAACCTGGGCTCTTCCCTCAACTAATTACTTCTCTACTCCACACAGTAGTGAGTAATTAGCAATCAATTATTGTTACTGCACACGTGTTGTACTGAGATATCCTAGCAAATTACTATGAATTTCCTTAGCACACGTGCTTTCCGCTCCGACCTTTAGAAATACACACTTACCGTAGGTAGATACATACAGATACATACATACTAGGAACGTAAATTTAGTATTAAAAATTTACTTTTTGAAAGCGTTGACTTGTTACAGTACAGTATTTATCAGGTTTGAGATTGTATTCAGTGTGGAGTTGAAACTTAAAAGGATGACTGGGAACGAACTCTTCCTCTATTAGTTCTTCAGATAATTAGTAGCATTCATATATTAGGAAGAAATTCAAGGAATATCAGCCGGAGAAGTCGAGAGGTTACTCATTTTTATCACCAAGAGGTGGTATTCAGTTAAACTATTGAGACTACATACTATCTCTTAAATGATAACTTACGCAATGGCAACGACAACAGCGGGCTGGCTGGCTCTGGCTGCATGGTCAAGTGATACAGTGCAGAGATGGCTATACAGAGTATAATAATAATAGTAATTATTACTATTATTATGTATGTACAGCTGGTAGCTGTCAATGATGGAAATTGTAAATATTTAAATGCCAAGCCAATGCGTGAGACTGTGTAAAAGTGTCAACGTGAGCCTCGTCGACAGACTACTTATGTATTATTTATATGTACCATAAACTCTCCACTTATATATTATTGTGCTTTTTCTACGACCTACGATGGGAGGAAGAGTGCGGGCGTAAATACACGCGTAATTTAAGGAAACAAATTGTAGCTGTACTCTGTCACTAAACTTAGACTTGAGGCTGGCTGGGTATTAATGTCTGTGTCTGTATGTGTGTGTCTTGCGTAGATACTGCTCTGTCCTATCCTTTGGATTCCTGATTACATTTTACTTATTTGTATGGTTTCATCCTACATTGTGCTCGGCACAGTATCGTCCTCGTAAACGCAGTACTGTACGCAGTTACTCATAGAAGATTAAACACACTTTTTTTCTTTGCAAGAGGGAATACGTAGAGGAATAGATCAGGCTTTATGTTCAGCTAATTCGGTACTTATCCGCAGATATAAGAGTCTGGTTGAAAAAAAAAACATATTTTGGTTTTCCACTATTTTGTTACGTTATATTTTTTTTGTTGGTTGTTTTTTATTCATTTTGCGTATAGACATAGCTGGAGTGAGTTGAATAACCAGTACCACTACCAGTACCAGTAGATTTCAGTTTTAAAGCATGTAGTTCATCCTTCCTAACTTGAACGGCGTAAGTCTATTATTATATTTTAAATTCGTCAGTCAATTCGTGTTATACCGCTGATGTAGAAAAAAGTCTTTCACGCGTAAGTACGTACAGACAAGAGACAGACATGCATGCACAGATGCAATACAATCATACACGTGAGGGCTTTATTTTGAATGCACAACTATATTATTATACTTTGGTTTGGAATAGCAAACATTCTTTCTTCTTTTTTTGTGGCCTCTCATTGTATATTTTATTATGCTACCGTACTTGAGTACTGCCTACCAATAGTAGTTGTTGATAAATTATTTCGTAATATCAGTACACTTTGTAGGATAAATTATCTAACTTTTGGAGAGCAAGCTAAAGCTAGATTTAAAAGGATTGTCATCCAGTACATACGTAACGTTATAGGGAAGTGGGTTTGAAATGGGATTGGGACATGGAAGACACATAGACGACGAGGAGGAGGAGGCAGGCAGGTGGTGTGTGTGACCTAATTGTGATGGGACAACAGCTTTAATGTGTATATTTTAAAGGCGCCTTTCTGTACCGAAAATCGTGTGTATCTCTCGTATATAGGCCACTAGATGTTGGTCAGTTATATGGGGCATATAGTAGTAGTGGTATAGGAGTTGTTGTGTAATGAATAGAAAATTGCGGTCATCATTCGGGCGAGAATGGTGGTGAAAATTTTAAAAAATGATTCTATATAGAAGTATCGTTTAACAAATAGGAAATGGTCATTATAATAATTATTATATTAATCTAAATTTAAAGTCAAATCTAGCCATTTCCATACAACAAAAAAAACTAGGTTGCCAAATAAACTAATTTCCAATTCTGTATAATTCTAAACATTGAAATTAGGGATACATATATTAATTAATTCTAAAAAAATATACATAATTATATAGAAGTTGGTTCGATGAGAGTTAATTGGGCTAGCGTTTGAAATTTTTGGCTGGAACAAAGCTGAAACAAAACAGACATGATGATGAAGAGTGTGAGATTGTCAGTCATTACTATATATGTTATATGTAGTGGATAATGTACTGTAGTAATTTAAAAAATGTGTTGCCTGAGCGGGATGAGATATTATTATAGCTAATGCATACAAGTGAGAACAGTAGGGAGAACTGACCATTTCTACCAGTTAAAAAAATCTTTAAATGATCAAAAGCTTACCAAATTTACCCCGTGAAAGGTTAAATATTGTATCAAAAGGGAGGATTGTAGGATGGAAGGGGGAAAATGACTTCTTCAAATTAAAAATTCGATGACCTGTTACTGTTGCCTGGTATGGTAGTGATGCGATGCGACGACGCGTTAGGTGAAGAGTTTAATCGATGGTCTTAGATACTACTTATTGCGAGTTTAGTGGAAGGAATGAAATGAAATGCATGCATATATTATATATGAAAAATATGACTATATATAAATATATAGAAAGATTACCGACACAATTATTTTGCTTCTTAGTACGTTGATCGTACTCGAAATTATAATTATTCTTGTTGTACTGACACAGAAACATAAAGTATACTGACTTACAGTAAAAATTTAAAAAATGATTATTTTAATGACACAAGTTATTATCAATGAATGGAACCTGAAAAAAGAAAAACTAGTACTAATTTGCAAAAATGTAATGTCTGGATGTGGACAAGGTATATCTATAAAAAAAAGTTACGAATATTGTAGTGTGTAGTATTATTGTGAAAATTCTGACATTGTGACCTAGAATGTATTCTTATGGAATATTTGAAAGACAGAGCGAGAGGTTTAGCATGCTTATGTTTATTTTGTCAATTGATGATCATGATAAGTGATGATGAAAGTGTTTGAATCTGTGAGAGAGGCAGCCTTTAATTATATAATGAATGGGAATTGTTTGTGATAATAACGTGTGACCTGATGTTTAAAAAATGGATATAGGAATAATGGAATTTCTTTAATGCTGTGATTTTAAAAATGAAAATGTTTTTTAAGGATATACTACATTAATATTATTATGAAATACATATATAAATAATGCAGTGTGATATTGGAGATCTCGAGATATAAAAAAAATATCGGGGGGAAGGAGGGGAAAATGAAACGGAGCAAAAGGGGAAGCGTAGAATCCGGAAAGATATATACATACAAAATATGGAAGAGCAATAAATACATGTTGATTTTTTTTGCGTTCAAAGTTGACACTGTCACAAACATTTACTTGCGTTCATGTAGTCATCTGTAAGGTAACCAAATCGCATAAAATCCATAAAATGCATAATGATGCAACCCCCCCATAGCCATAGTGGTTGCCATTGTTTTAAATGTTTGACACAAATATATTATATGATTTTTTTTTTGGATTTGCATAAATCGCATAAATGTATGGTTAATGCAAAGTCCTAAAAATAACACAGTATAGTTGCATAATTACCAAAAAAAGGTTAAAATATGGTTAAGAACTGCTGTGGAGTTCAGAAAAAGAAAAACATTAAAATTAACAGCGAGTTTTTAGACGCGCAACATAAGAAATACGTTGCAGAAACAACTACTGTGGACTATTACCAATTACCCTTTTTCTGGTGTCAATTGTACTGGTGAGTAACAAACTTATGTTTACTGAAATTAATATAAATTATTATTAAAGTTCTAAAACATTAATACACAACTTGCATACTTTCACAGATATTAATGATTACAATAGGTTTAATTTCAGCCAAAAATAAAGCATAAAGTTGGTTGCCTTAGTCATCTATCTCCTCGGACACACACTAGTGGTATTACGGCGGCTTGTTTATTCATTTTGTACTGTGTCACAAGTCACAATACGTTTCTCATAATATTCCTCAACAAAGTGAACAAAGTCTTATCATATTATTATTGCAGATGAATCGTCGTACGCCATCGGGACTTTTGAAATTTGAAATCACTGTCATCTTTACTATTTTCTAGAATAATAAAATGACTATCCGACTTCTTGGAAGACTGTGTGATTGTCTAATCAAATCGATAAATACTTTAGTATGCCGTCGAAGATTGCGATATAATATATATAAATAGATGCAATTAAGTAAATCCTTTTCCTTAATTCCATTAAATAAAAATTTTCCGCGTTGAGAGGTATCATTTCGTCATTGTAAACGTAAAATGGCCAATTCCGTATCAAAGTCAAACTGTCTCAAATCTACCAATTTGTCCAATTTCCTAAAATGTTACATTTATATGCAATGTATTATTTATACATAGTATTACGCTAATAAATCGTAGGTGAGTAAGAATTGTGGCGTAAGTCCAGTTCTCGCTTAGTTAAATACCATTGTGAACCAAGTCCAGTGGTTTCTTATTTAGTGTCACTTTGAAGCATGTACCTACTTAAGTACGTCCCAACAATTAACTTTTCTGTATTTAATTTTATAAAAGGCGTAAATGCCACTTTCAAAATTTTAAAATAGTAGAAATGAAATTTGAACTTCATTACAAATATAGTAAACTTGCTATTTACACTTTTAAGAGTTTTACATTCACGAATAGGTGAAAGTTGTAAAAGGACAAGTAGCGGACTTGGGACACTTTGCTAGTGAAAAATGGACATAGGACGTTTTACATACTTCTATACACCCTACACAGACGATTTACACATTCCGAATTCCGATATGTATAATGCATGTAAATTTTAATCTTTCGGGGAAGACTTGAAAACATTCAATTAAAGCAAGAATTACCTTTGCAATTCAAAGCTACCTACATTTTTTGACGTGCATTTTTAAACTTATAAATGTGCCAGTTCCATTCCGATCCATAATAAAGATGCACACGAATGAGACGAATGACCAAAATGTTTGTATTAAATTGAGTAGATTGACAAGTTGTTGAAGGTGACAAGATTGTGCTCGTAGCATTACATAAACCGTCTTCGTTTATTAGAATTGTGCTTGCTTGGGAGATGGAGGCTGAATTGGCTGAAGGTGTGCGTTATGCAGAAATGTAAATGCAGATGGTGAGTGGCAAAGTGAAACGAATGATTTGATCTCCCTTTCACTATCACAACCACAACTAGGCACGCGAAACGCGAAAGGCAAGTTTTGTATTTATTTGTGACTTACTTTCCGCGGCAGCTTCAAAAACAAATTGTCCAGAAAATGGACTGGGCAAAATTCAAACTTCCAATTCCGGTTTATCAGCAAGAAAAAGACGAAAAGTGTCTCACATTTTTACGTAGGTTCGTAAGTTTATTCGTTATTTTGTTTCTTGCAATCACACAATTAATTAATTAATTATGGTATTGTAACTTTCATGTATGATGAGTTGCACCTTGTCAGTTCTATGCATTTTCCCGTCTACCTCATGTTCTTCGTATTCTCGTATTTCTCGTGTAGGATTCGGTGAGTGGTAGTGGTAGGCTCGGTCTCGGCTGTTGATGTGAAGTCAATAATGGAAGTATTGTTTAATTTTTCCGTGTTGGTGCTGTAGTTTCAGTTGTGATTTGAAATTGTTTTATATTCAAATCGAAGGAATATAATTATTTTATACTTGTAATTGTAATTACTCATTTGGTGTTTTGCTCTTAGAATACAAACAAGTTTGCAATCCAAAAACTTAATGGACAAGGAAGAAGCCGTATTTTGGTTCCTAATTGGAGTGAGAGAGGATATTATTCCGGTGAGTTCAATTTAAAAATTGTGTTAAAGTAAAGGTTCCGATTTTTAGCTTAGTTGTGTGTGTGTTATTCTTTGAACATAGGAGTAAATAAAAGTTAATGTTTTTACTATGGTTGATGGTAGGTAGTTTATTTTTAGTAGTTCTTCTGATCAGTAAAGAATCAGGATGCAAGAGAGTAAAGTATGTAGGAATGGACACTTTAATCGAATAAATTCGTCTCCGGATTTCCAAGAACCTCGATAAGAGTGCGATATCCCAACTGTCAACTGTCTATGGGCTATCGTCCTAAATAATATGGCCCCCAGTTTTTCTTCAGTAGTGAGTAGTACCTCAACCACTGCACTGCTGACTGTGAAGATTCTTAAATAGGTCCGTTCAATTTTGATTGACCTCAATCAAAATCTCATTGGAGAAAAAGGGGGGGGCGTATTTAGGACACCCTACAAGAGTTGACAGGACATCGCAGCCTATTCACACATCGGTGATTCCGAAGTTGGAAACATTGAATGCAGTTGTAGTTCTTTCTGAAACTTATTTGTAACCAGAAATAACTGCACTCAATGTACTCTCCTTTAATCGTGGTTATAACTAGCATAATTCAGTAAAATTGAGTATGTAGAAATAAAAAAGTAAAAGGATTCAACACTGGATAATATTGTTCATGTAGCTACTTTCAACTAATGTAACGTTTAATTATGAAATACGTAATTTTATTTTGTTGCGTTATTATGTGTATTGTTTTGCTTGTAGAAAATACCTTTTGATCCGGAAGTATCCCTTTGGATTGATCCAGACGTGCTTGAGAAACAGTTAGAAAATATAGATAATGGCGAAAAGCTAAATGGACCATTTCGGACAAATAGACTTCAAAACTGTTTCAATTACTTCGTATGCTTTAGATGTGGCAATTGGGGCCATAAAGTAAGTTTGGAGATTCATAAATAATTATTTCGGTGAACGCACCTTGAATGATGATTTTAGAATGTTTCACAGAACTCACGAGCGGTGGCGTCGTGCCCCGTCTGTCCACTATTCCCAGCAATAATAATTGGCTTGCTAATTATTGTGTAGTTTAAGTTATGTGGTTACAATACTATGTATTTAATTGTTTTGTTAATTGTGATCGTGAGCACTTTCATTTGTTATGTCATCACCATCTCTGAATTTCAGTGGATATAATTTAACCTTGTTTTACTTTGTTCCTTTATTCCAGTCCGTAATTTGTAGGAATCACAAACCAACTCAAGTACTAGGTAGAGCTCTAAAACGAAAAATTGTGGAGTTATATTTTGATGATGAGACACATCCGCCAAAAGTAAAGAATACCCAGAATGATCAGCATCCAATGACCTCATCTCAACAGTTACCGTTGTCGTCACCTTGGTCAATGAATTCCTTCGAAGACAACAAGAATGAGTTTAGTAATAATCAGGATAACTATTTTTCAATAATGTCAGAACCAAGGTATCGGCAATTTTAATATTTTTTATTGGACTTGTACTTTATTAATCCTATTTTTACATTATGTTCGTTAATTAATCTTTTTCTACTGGACTCTAACGCTCCCCATCCCTAGTCCCTTCCCTTGCAAGTATTGTTTACTGTGTTCTCCATCATACTTTTTTCACTGGTGGAACTATGCATGTGCCTACTTCTCTAGGTTTAAGTCAAGTTGACTTTGATTAGGCCATACGTACTTGATTCGTGTATTCTATTGGTATACGGCCTAACATTGTCCAAACTGGCCTGACCTAAACCTAAAGAAATAGTCAAACATGAAGAAACTATAGCAGACTTGTATGAAGTAAATTTATTTCAGCCGTGTGTTTCAATTTTAATCTTACCTTGTACATAAGTGTAATATGCCTGCATCATAATGCTCAATTCATACTCATTTCATTCTTTACGCCAATAGTATAATCTAGTGATACTATTTCACAATTAATTTGGAATAATTATTAGTTAATAATTCGTTGTATGTAATACAGTATATTTATGTTCAAATATAATCCGACGTAAGTGATAATTGACTTAGAAAATTACAGTTGAGTATGCAAAAACCCCACTCGCATTTTAATACATATATGACTGTCTCATACAGTCTGTATATAAAATTTGGCTTCTCTGAAGGACAATTTTATTTTTGCGTATTATGAAATCTGCTAGGTCTAATGCACCTATGACTAAAAAATCAGATTAGGACACTAAAATTTAGCATGCAAAAATCCCAATCGTTTGTTAACACAGAGACTATATATGAAATTTTACCTTTCGGACAAACCACACGATACAAAAAAGAAGTTTTGTTTGCAGACTTACTTATATGTAATATATAGTTGGGATTAAAATTTCAAGTTAAGATACCAATGTTTGGGAAAAATTCTACTGAGTTGTAAAACAAACATTATCCAGTTAATTTGTTCTGGGGCGCCTAACTTAAGTAGTTAGGCAGATACTCTCGCCTGAGGCCTAACACCTTTGGGAGGGTCCTAACGTAGGTTTTGAATGTCTACTCCCATTTTCAGCGTACTTAAAACAAAAGATTTTAAATTATGCGGCAAATATTTATATTTGGCCTTCTTTGTAAGTCATTGGAAAATTTTGTATCTCTCTCTGTACAATCTCGATTACCAAATATAGGTAGACACACTACCGCTTTTGCTGCTCAAAATTCACTAATTTAATCAAAGTATGTACTTTCTTCCTATTTATATGGATTGAGCAAATTGTGTAGAATGTAGTTCAAACGTGACCTTACCAGTCCTCACAGTTGTTTCATCTTCCTCATGATTTCTTATTGGCTGTAGTTCTCCCCTTCTTGGTCTTCAGTTCTTGTTTCCTGTTCTCATCTGGTAACCTTACCCTTCATTTTCTGCCTTCAAGCTACCCTCTTTCTCCTTGAATTAACAATGGTGTTAGTGTGAGTTCTTTTTTGATTTGTACAAGTGCGGACACTCTCAATACATAGATTTATAATTAGCTGTTAGGTACAACATTGGGCAAGGCACCAAAGTACCAGTGGTATTTAGTATGAACATTGATGATGTAATGAGTGCTTGAGTGATTGCCTTTCAGTTCTGATCCTCTAAAATTGGGCTAGTAAACTGTCATCTGTCTAGCCTGGTCACTGGTCTTAGTATACCCGCTTGTATTATTATCATAATCATTATTATTTGGCTGAGATCGGTCTGTGCACCCATCTTGCCGAATGGGTTGCCATTATTGTGAGAAACCCTAGTTGTTAATATGCAAGTAATAAATGACTGACTTTTTTATTTACAAAATGAAGAGTTATTGTGCCAGTTTCTTTTCATCATAAGTACCTACACACTTAATATCATGGTACAAATTAACAAACTGTTCAACCGTTGGGTCTACGGGGAAATCGTTTCATTGGAAATCTCATGGTCTGGTTCTGGTGGTAGTTGTGTGTAGTATAGTTAAAACATTCGTACATAAAATATGTACATGCATGAAACATCGCCAGTCGCCAAGGAAAGAACAACAACTGCAGAGAGAAACGGAAAAAGCAACATAGTCTGCCAAATGCTGGAATTACATAATATTTGGCCGCACGGGCTCCTTAGGAAATAACACTGACTTACTGTTTTAAGACTAATCAATATAATATGGTGAAGTGAAACCTTAGAGGGAAAGGTGGGAAAAAAAGGAAAACACGGGTAGTGTAACGGATCTTATTCTCTTCGAGGACTAAGAGGCAATTTGGGGAAAAGGCAATTACAGCTTCCAACAGAAAAAGGCTCTCTCTAGTTTACTTTATACAAATAACCGGCTTAGTAGTTTTTGAAAGCATTTATGTACCTAAATGTGATTTTAATAGGGTACTTTAATTTTCCAGTCAGCGAAACATCAATTTAATTTCCCAAAAAAGTTTAAATTGAATGTTTTGCACTTTCAAACGTACCAGACAAGTTAAGTGTAATTTTACATTTTAAAAAATCATAAAAAAGGTTGCATATTGTCAGTGAAGGTGTATTATGGCGTAAGTCCAATCCTGCCTTAAAAACATTGACGAGAGTCCATAGCGCAGCTAATCAGCTAATTGCATTGTGGCGCGAGTCCAGTGAACAATACTTTGGATGCGTGTGTGCTGCGAATGGCTCCACAAGTAAATGAATAGGTTTTCTCGTTTTATGGACTTGCGCCACAATGCAACTTAGCCACGGCTGGATATAATGGAAGGCCGGGCAAATACTTAAAAACCGGGCAAACTATTCCATAACAGGGCAAAAAGTCCGAGCAGGGCAAACAGTCCGCCAGAACAGGGCAAACAGTCCGCCAGAACAGGGCAAATAATCCGTCACAACCTGGCAAAAAATCCGACCCGGGCATTGGGACGGATTATTTGCCCGGGTCGGTTTTTTTGCCCGGTTGTGACGAATTATTTGCCCTGCTCGAACTTTTGCCCTGTTGTGGCTGACTGTTTGCCCTGCTCGGACTTTTTGCCCGGTTTTGGAGTACTTGCCCGGGCCGCCTTATTTGCCCCGCCTTCCATTACGTCACAATGCTTTTAAGCCAGCGTTGGATGTACGCCATAATGCACCTTTACCGACGATATGTACCATTTCAAAAAGAGTAGATACCATGCTTTAGGCATTCAAAATGATTTTTTTGGAATGTATGTATGCTTGTTCAAATAAGTGAGGTTTTCCCTTAAATTAACCTTTGCAGTAGAGTTGAGCCCCCTTGATCCGCATCTGAAGTGCTTTCACCGTTTGACCCATTTTGCTCCTTAGGTGAAAATTTGCGACTGAAGACTCGTGTGCTGACTTTGTTGAATTGATTAGACGTGGAATAGAAATTGCCAGGAAGAATGCATAATGAGTCGGTTTTTGCCAGGTTATTGGCGGACGGGAGGTTCGTGACGTCATTGATTTATAAACGAGGACGTCTCTGGACTCCATACTCCATCATCCCCTATGCTTGTGCATAACCACCTATAGGTATATCATGATATCACATATCAATAATGACTCTATAGGAGCAAGTGTATGTGCACATAAGCCATCCCATCCAACATCCCACCGACCGACAATGCGACCGAGTGACTGGCGAAAGCATCCAAGTTTCCGCCCGGATTATCGATCTCTCTGCTTTCCATTCTCTGGATCCTGGACGCCATATTACTCGGATCCCCGTGTGTGTCCTCATACACACCTACAACGTTACCTCTCTCGTACTTTCTTTTTCTTCTGTCTCTCTCTTCTCTTTCTCTCTCATTTTTTCTCTCTTGAGCCATCAAGAGTTGGACCACCGAAATATTTCCTTTATTCAGCCATCTCTATCAGTCACTGCCACTCAGACGAAACAATATTCATCATGAATTTGGAAATCTTAGTTCTTTTTTTCGTCGTCACTTGTTTACGTGAAGGTAAGATTCTGAATCCCCTCATACTTTCTGTATAGCAGTAACTACACTACCATTATTTATATTACTTGACCCACTTTTTATTTTTTCCTTACACCTGCTACTTGGGTTTCTTTCTTCATTTTTGTTTTTTTGGAAATGATAAAGTGAAACTGATTGAAAGGTCAAAATTCTCCTTTGGCTCTTTAACTTAATTAGAAATGTCTTTATTCATTTTTAAAGTTATAATCCCACCGTCTCATTTTAAGACAGTTTACGATTAAAATACGTATTTTGGCAACACGCGTAGCCTTTAAGAGCTTAAAGAATTTAAAGTACGATTAATACGAATTATTATTTTTTGTAATTGTTAGGAATGGGGATAAGGTGTTACGAATGTAACTCAGCTAGAGACCCAAACTGTGGTGACCCATTCAGTAATCAAACGGTTGCAGACGTCGATTGCGACAAATTGCATCCTGGCAAACAAGCAACACTCTGTCGCAAAAGTGTTCAAAAAGGTAAGTTTTTACATCCCTGAAAAAGTGGGATTTTCACATAAAAAAAGGAAAAAACCAACTAATTACCAAAATCTAATTCTCTAAATCTCCCAAATTGCAGTTAACTTGGGAGGTAAGTCAGACTACAGGATTGTCCGGAAATGTGGATGGGAGCCCGACAGGAAAAACTCACCTTTGGATGTGGTAAGCAAAATATATTTTCCTAATTACTTCCCACATTTTTTTCCATATAATTTTTGGTTTCACAATCAAATTACTGTGAAATGCATATAAGCACATTCTTCCATCGTAAGTAATTATCTATACTTCCGCTTAGGGAAAATATCTTTAGAATGCTAATAATCTTGACGGCAATATCTCTAAGGATTTAGTCAGCCCTGCAATGGCATTCCAGGAAATGCCAGAAATATGAGACAAATTTAACATGGGATTCCATGCAGTATGTAGATTTTTGAAATTTTATTAGAGCATTAAGTCAAACTTGAATGTAAGAGGAGAATGTGAGTGAAAAAATGTCATAGTTTTATAAAAGTTTTGTTGGAAGCCGGGGTCCGGAATATCCCATAAAATAAAGGTGATAGAGATTAGCAGGGAGTAGAAATGTAATATAAAAACAAGGAATTGGGGCCCAAGATTAGCAAGTATGCGTAGAATGGTAGAATTGTCGAATACACTTGCGGAGCATTATGATTGTGGGACCTGGGCAAGGCTGCTAGACCTTCTTTTAGTCTATAAGGAGTAGCTATAGGTATAAGCATGTATGCCATAAGTAGGTAGCTTGGTTCTACTAGTTCTGAAGTACCGTACTGCCTATTGGTATGTACATACGAAGTGCAAAAAACCATACACCTGCCTGCCTACTATCGTCCAACAGCCTTGTAATAGTTGTCAATAACATAAAAAATGTAATTCCCAAAGTTATAGGCACTAAAATTCACAATTCACCCAACGTATTATTAGCGCTGCTATAGAGTGCTCATACATTAAGGGACATACTTATAGCGAAACAATTAAGCTTCAAAATCTACCTTTCCTGCCACACGAACACACTCATTACAAGTACAACGTCGGTACTTATACGTACGAACCTATATCTGTATACATATAGGCATGCAGCATGTACATATGTAGGAATCCATGCTAAACGCAGGGACGAGGACTAGGGCACTAGGGCCGTCACTGCCGTCAGGGACACGAATCTCTCCCATTCTGTAGACCGATAATGTTTTGAATGAAATCGGGAAAATACGATAACCAGTTACTCTTGTGGTAGTAACATAGTCTCCGAGACTTGCACGTGAAATCATTACTTAATTACAAGTAGGTATTTCGGTAGTGCTGCGTACCATGGCATAAGCTAAAAAGCAAAAGTTGCAAAAGGATTTAGGTGCATACAATAATTCTTGAAGCCACTTGGCATAAGGTGTCGAGTCAAATGTTTGAACAGTTTTCATGTTTTCAAAACCGCGCAATAGAAGAATTTGTAAGTTAGCAAACGGAAGAAATAAGAGATTTCGCACCTTTTCAGCAGCATGCACTTTGCATATTTCTGAAAGCATGTAAAAAGAACATTTTTCACCTTTTGAATTGGGTGCAATTAATAGATTTTGCCTGTTTCCAAAAACTTGTCCATAGAACATTGAGTATCTTAGAGCGTGGAACTGAGATTGAAGGAATTAAATGTGAGGTAAAAGGTCAGCTTGAAGTGGTTTAATGAATTGGAGGGGATGTGAGTTTGTAGTTTGTAAGTGGATCGTAATGGAAGTGTTTGTTGGTGTAGTCCGAGGACGACGTGGTGACGACAGGAGCGGGGGGGTCGCAGTGTTATACTCGTGCTGGAACGTTCGAAGTGATGGTGACCTACTGTTCATGCCAGGAGGGACTCTGCAACGGTGTGGAGACAGTCATGCCCTCGATGCTCATGGGGATGAGTGTGACAGCTCTGGGGAGTAGCGCAATTTTATTCATGTCGACATTGTTGCTGTTTTGAGTGCAGATTTTTTCAATTGCCTTATAATTCCCATGATTTGTCAAGACAGGAAATATAAATGCGTATACAAGAGAGGAGAACAATTGAAAAATGTTGATTCATGAATGTGTAGTCGTGTTCAAAAAAAAGTTATCTACCTTAAGCCGCCTCCTTAGTTACCCAAATATGTACCGTACTCAACTCTACATACAGTAACACTCACATGCATATTATGGCAATAATAAAAATATTATTAATATTATTAATTAATCATCCATCTTTACTTAACAATAATAATTAAACATTATTATTATTCATCGCTAAATTGTTAATATTGTAAAGTTATATGAAGCAACAACTCCATTCCATTCTATATAGTCCATTCAATGTAAATAAATCAACATATTATGTAAACTTACTCCCTACATCATAAAGCTACTAAATAAACTCTTCTTTTAGCTTCATTTATTCATTTCCAAAGCTCCGCTCGCTTTCTCCTCTCGTACACACTTATTATCTTTTACGACCAACTCTCCAATAGTCCAGGGAGTACGCACTTTCATGGCATTCGACTACACACTACAGACCCAAGATGAATTAGCTAATTCAATTTTATCGGCATCATCGAATTATAGCGTAAAGAAATACTTACGGGCTCAGTTTATATAGGGCACTGTAGGACTTATGAGGATTTTAGTGGCACTTTCACTAAACGTCCGCTTTCCAACTTTCCATCGATCCACCAATTACTTGCTTACATAAACAGACTAGTACAGTTCCTTCAGATCCCGTCAATGATTACACAAATAAAAAATTCCCTGTTAATTCCAGATTTATACTACGACCTCACGTCATGCCATGGCATGGGTTAGGTCATGTAGCCATTAAACATTCAAATGATACAAAAAGGTGCACACCATTACAGGCAATATTACACCAGTACCCTCTCTGATGTCCCTTCAGTAAAGACAAGTAATTCATTTAAAACCAACGACCTTTTTATACCATAGCAGCTAATTTTGAAGCCTTGCTATGTGGGTGGTTTATGGGGAAATCGGAAATCGATGCCTCTTACGCTCTCGTCTTGTATTGATTGGACATTATAATATCAATACAGCTATCGCAAACACACCAGAAGTTAAATACCAACAACTTTGTAAAGCGTATCATAGCATGTATGTGGATACATAGTCACCACTAGACAAGAGTAGCCACTAGAACTACCAATGACCAACTAAGCTGTCGTGTAATAAAATTGAATGGACAATTTTTGAAAGTTTCAAGGGTTCATGTTCATGGTATGTTAATGCGGATTTAAAATTCTCCTATCCAAATCCAACACAAACACGGGCGCATAATTGCATAGGTATTTCGGACATATATTTAAGCTGGAAATACGATGATTGGAAATTCCAAGTGGATCACGATCCTGGGGTCACATATGTACATACTTAACTGAATTCTTCTACGGCCTCCTGTATCGGTGGTTTCTCAGGTCTGGATCCCCCCAGCTGGATTGTACTAAATATGTACATCGATCTACAGAGTTATGTCAACTTATTTGTATGTAGTGTACTATGTACTAGTTAGTTCAGAAAATGAACTGGGGAAAAATCACATCCTGGATCCATTCCCTGTTGCAGTCCAGCTTCCAGGGCACGGTTCAGGCCAGTGTATGACTACGTTAGGAAAGGGAACTTCCAAATATTAAGTCATACAATCAGGGTTGAAATAAACTTTCAAAAAATTGAACTGTATGACAATAACGTTTCAAAAAGGGAAAACACATATAATACTTATTTTCATAACAAGCCAAACCTAAAATTTGCGTTTCAAAAAGATGGAAAATGTGACACTTCAGCATTTTTAAAAAGCCGTTTCCATGACATCATACTTGAAAGGTCCCAAAGTGCTACCAGGCTAGGGAAAGTAAAAAAAAAAGAAAGCAAGAAAGAAAGAAAAAAAGACATACATACTATTCTGGACGGGCATTGGTTTCTTGAAATGCTGCATGCACCAGTAGTTTCACTATCAGAATCAGGTCTCGCTCACACACTGTCACTTATGCAGTCGGAAATGAATACACCAGCGCAGTCACGGTCAGTTCATTCCGAGCTTCCGAGTTCGGGACTAGTTTGCTGTGAGGAAATAGGCTCAACTTGTGAACAATATTCCGATGATTGTAGCCTGGATCTGGAATCCAGAAGAACTGGAACTGGAGAACTGGAACGTTCGTTCGAAGGGTTCAAATCTTCCAATTCATTGTACTTGGCGTGCAATTTCTTACATCTTAGGGACCTTCCAAATATGACGATATACGATTTGGGTTGAAAAAAATTGTTTAAAAAAAGGAAAAAAATACAAGATATAACGTTTCAAAATGTTCAAACACATATTATACACATTTTCAAAAATAATAAAACCCTTCAGAAAAGGTTAAATGTGACATTTTTGCGTTTTAAAAAAGTAATGTAATAAATGTCGTACTTGAAAGGACCGTGCACAAACACACCGAAGCGCGTAGCTAAAG
>JAQFZC010000774.1:0-40691 GCA_034695205.1 Dicyrtoma fusca | reverse complement strand
CGAATTATACCGTGTCCTATAGCGTTTTTGCGTACGTATATATGAGTAGTAAGTGTAATTCACTTAGTTTTTAACCCATTTAAAAATTTGATTTTACAGGTAGATCCTAATTAAACAACACGTAAAATAAAATTATCAAGTAAATCATTCAGTAATTCATCCCCCATGTGATGTAGATATACACAGCATTGTTAATTATGGTTAAGCTAACAATGCAGTGTTACGTCCACTTACTTATACATAACAATTCTGTTCCAATCATTGAAATTACTTTGAAAAGAGTTGAAGCGTGCGATGATGATAATCCCTATGTACATAGCTCATCGTTGGATGTTGCACCAAGGAAGATAGTAGCACTATTGTTAAGATAATAGAATAACTTGATGTGCTTAAGTATGTTTGTGTTCTTGTCACGTAAAGTAATCGTAATCCAGGTAGATGATGTTCGTATCACAATCTCAAATTTAAATTGCCACCGTTGCGTTGAATGTCTACACTTGGCCACTTCCACAGAGAAAAGTGGAGCTGACATTGCCGTGGAATTCCCTTTACAATTGTACAAAGGTGGCAGGTGACATTAACACAAACTGTAAAATGTAGCACTGACACGGAGTAAGCAACTATGTATTGTTTAATGAGTTAAATGACGTTGACAGCTTGCTAAACACAAACACACGATCCAATTCTTATTTTCCCAGATATAATTAATTAATTAGTGACACCCGTCCCAGTCGTGACATCAAAATATTTGTAGCTATGAGCTGGGCACAATCGAGAATCGACTGAAAATAACTTCTACGTGAACAATGTACAATATGACAGATTCCCAGAAATTATTAATTTTTAACGGATTATACACGACAAGGTCATTCTACACTAGGTTCTCGTACATTTTTTCATTAAAGCTTTGACCTAATGAGTACTTTATATAGGTACGTAAAGGTCAGAATGGGTATGAATAGTTCTATAAAGCCGAAGGTAGGTATGTAGACGCGGGGATACCATGGACTTAATACAATTATTTATAACTAATTAAAGGACGTAAAAGTGACAAACTAGCACGGATATACTTTCGGTTATTCTATCATTAGTATGATTAATTATATCGTAATAGCAAAAGGTATAATATCTATTAAAACATAAATATGCAACATATACAAACAAGGAAAGATGTACAAAGCAGTATATATAAAATATTTTTAGACGAAAAAAATTAAAACTAATCCAAAGCTAATTAGCTGATCGATTCGATTTCAAAAGTTCGATATCAGAATGCCATCGAGAATCAACAATCATAATCATCGGGCTCTATTTAGGATAAGCGTAAATGCTATAATTAATCAAGTATTTATTTATCAAGTTTAATTCATCACAAATTCAAAAATCTGTATGCAGTGCATGTACTAAAAAAGCAGAAACATTACTCAAAATTTCTACTACTTACTTACTGACGTCGATGTTTCAATATTTGAACATTAAAACACTGTAATGAGACACCGAACTCATGAATACTAAAACTGAATGAAATAAAAGCTCAAACGAATAAAATAGAACAAAGTAAAGGCTAAGAATTCAATAAAATTAAAATGTTTGAAAAATGAAAACCAAAGACTTGTCACCCAACCGTCCTTTTTTTTATTAAAGGATTAGGTCCGATTAGGTTAAGTCAGTGGGGGCATATATATCTATAGCGCACATCTTAAAAACTAATCACCGCACTCCTCACTACATTACAATCTGTGCCAAAATTAAATAATATACGCTACAGAGTGTATGTATTTACAAAATTTGCTATTATGACCACATATATTTTTTTAAATTGTTTTAATAATCAATAATACATACGTATGATGCGCGTTTGGATTAGAATAAAAATCAGTCAGGGTGAATATTTATGTAGTAGTAATAATATTAGATTATTTGAACTATTCTCGTGTTAAAAACTACTAACATCTAAAATGAATTCCTAATAATTGTATTAAAATTTAAAACTAAATCTGCGATTTTCACGTTTCATTTAGTTGCCTTGCAATGCATTATTATGCACGACGATATAGCTTAATGCACCTTTAATAATTACAGTAAATATAATCATTACATTAAATCATAATGAATTGCATGTTATCTTCAGTACTTCTCCTACAATAAATTTTACTTGCAATACAGATAAAACAGTTCATCACACTTTGTAAAATAATTTCATCATATACCTACTAAACTACCTGCTGGGATCCACTCAATTACAATTTGTTTGTGTTAATCCATAATAACTTTAACGTTGTCGTTATACTACACACCTTAACATTTATCACGGATTTATGGTACCTATTTGTAAATAATATGTATACATTTTGATGCAACATACAACATAACTCATCCGTTCATAAAAAATAATCCCAAGCATAATTCCCCTCAGTAGTTTAGTCATATCTAGGCAGTAGTAATATCGACAATCAAATTTATAACCAACCTACCTACCTTAGTTTTTTTTGCTAGATTGTCCAACCAGTACAAATATCACTATTTTACTCCTTGCCTTCTTGATTCGATTTTATGGACATTCAACTCGTCCACTGAATAATGATTTGATTTATCGTTTCTCAAAATAAAATCATACGACACACATCACATTATCAATATCCGTATTACTTACTAGATTAGATAAAATTTATTTAGCTAACTACAATATTATATTTTACTAAATCTCAGTAATTAAAAGTTTTAGCCAATTTGATTGGCTCTAAAATCAAACCTATATACCACAATTACCACTATTTATTGGATTCGCAAACTAAGAAACTGTAAAACATTATTGCAATAATTATACTGAAACTACTAAAGTCCAGTTTTATTCTACTTCATTTCAGGATCCAAAACTTGATTTGCATTTTTAAACAAAAAAAGAGCTATGAACTTATATGGCAAGTAGTGTGTTACATTAAAGTTCATTCAAAGTACGAAGTACATACTACTCAGAACAGTACGTCAATACATAATTCAACAGCAATAACATGATTCCATTAATAAAATGCTTTAAGTTTCATTCTAAAGTTATCATTATCCCACTAATATAACGCAGCTATAGCTTTGCTCCTCTCCCTGACTCCGAGATAATATATAAATCAATAAAAATGTGTAATTGCATTTAAGTATACTTACTAACGTGGCACAACATTAGGATACAAATACAATAACTACACACAGCACTATATTAAATGCGTCTTAGCTAAGAAAATAAACATTAAATGTTGAGGTTGCTTCCATTTCATGTTATCTGATTGGGATTCTAACGCAGAAGAAATGCATGTTACATGTATGTATGTACATACCCAAAAATATATAAAAAGCAGAAGAAGCCAAGAGTACTTTCTACGTATCGACGACTAAAAATCATAAGACTTATTTGTTACAAAAACGTGATTCATTTCGACCCGAAGTTTATATACCAGTAATAATCTAATCAAAAAGTGTAAGCCGAAAACATTGACTACGAGTGGATAAGAAGTGGTACTAACAGATGATAGATCTTAAAGTTAAAGCAACGTATATTGAAGAATCATACGGGAAGCACCACCGAACTACTATAATTATTTCTACTACGATTCTTTTAACATTTTATTAGATCAGCAAACAACTCCAAAAATGTGTATAAAGAGAATGTGACAGCAACATGAAAGTAACAGCAGGTTCGAAATTCTACGTCCAAAATTCACCGTGCCATAAAAATGAAGTAGCAACGAATTTCGACATTAATTTACTACAAACAATCGACTCTAAACGATTAAATCCAACAATGAATTTCCAAAGGGATACTGGTTGGTTACAGATACTGCTATAACTACACAGTATGTGGTTCAAGTAGTGCATGTATGCGACGATATTCCTATGCTATGTTGGTGATGCACAGCACCGGTTAATATAACCATTCAAAACTGATCTTGTCTTACTTATAGTTTCATTACATACCGCAATCATCACTGTAAATAAATTTAATATTACAATAACAATAATGCAACTGCAACACTACTTGCAGTTCTTCATTATTTATACGTGATAAAGAATCGATTACTTTAGTTATCGGTGGGAGGTGATTCTGTGATCGAACGATGAATCTTGTTTGCTTTTCTTCGAGGTCAAGTAATCATGATCCCGTAGCAATAGTAGTATATATTAACGTGTGTAATTCTATTACAATTTGCAGTCATAATTTTAAAATGGGTCGATTCATTTCAATAAAGTAAATTGCTACTCTACAATTAACAGCAGCATCACTAAAAATTCCATTTTCTATTCCAGGATGTAGCTCCAAACTTTGCAGGTAGGCAAGTAATTAGTTTATTTAATTTATTATATAATTTATAGAACTTTAACTTTAGATTTCGATTTTCAAATCCTGGTGATCCAGCTAAGCGGATGTCGGTACTTATGTATTTTATTTAAGATATTAATATTTATCGTATATGTTTAAGAAAGGGTAACATATTGTGATGTAATTAAAAAAGAGAGGAAGAACGACAGAAAAAACCGAAACTTTTTTAAACTGAACTACAGGAAGGTCAATGAAGATTCACAAAGGATTCTAATGAGGCAGGTACGATTCCTTTGTAGGGAACACCAGCTCGGGACAAAATCCGAGCAGCAAGGCATTTCAAAGTCAGGTAGGGCATGGGGTCAACTATAGATGATAGAGGTACACTGGACACTTGGTCAAAAGTCTTCTTAGAATTGTTCACTTCGTCGGCATGAGCACCATTTTTTAGCAATGATAGCACCAGTTCAGGTGAACAGGACTTTGACTCTCGTCCGTGAACGTGAAGTGGAGTATTTCCTTCCTCATCCCGGCTATTTACTTCTTCCCCAACGCTTATCAAAAAATCCGCCGTCTATTCCAGAAATAAATACATATTATTAAATATTACTAAATACAAGTATGTATTAGGAAAGACGTTTTACAGTTTTTAAGATTTACCATCAACATAATGTTACTGATAGTTATGATTAAACAGTAAAACAAATATATATGTTAATTCTTCATATTACAGAGTAATGCACATCCATCGTACGTTTACCTTTGGAGATGGAAAAATTTTCATTGCAAATCGACCCACACTCGAATTTTGCGAAGACGAAATATGCAGTAAGCTCCAACCACTATTTCCTTTCGGTTGTAACTTAACCAGGTCGTAAGCAGTCTACAAATAAAATTCCCCTTATAGTAAAATACATACAGTCCCTGTTTTATATTTATTTTACAGAGTTAATTTCCATCTTCAATTCACCTTTATTATTATATTTAACAACTGTAACAATCGTAATGAACAGTATCACTCTTTTTAAGTCGGCAATCCCGATCGATCTTTCTCTTCGCAAGTAATTACATACCACACACAAAATACTTTGGCAAACAATTCCACACGTAATTGCCAGGTATTCTCGTGTCTCTGAGTCAAAACTGCTACATAACTTGTTAAATCGAAATCGTTTGCACAGGAAAAAAACAACAATAGTGTGTCCTACAAAAGCGCAAATGCACGTACATAAAAAACTCGTGGTAGTTAACGTATTACTCAATTACCCATTTATTGAATTGTCGTTAAGGATGCACGGCACACGTGACACGTTTCCGATATACTACATCTTTTTTTACCCCATAATAAATACGAAATACGTAAGACTAGGTACTATATTTACTTTAATAGGTATATTCTTTAAAGTAGTAAAAGAAGTGATACCTAAAAGCGTAAAAAAACTTGGATTCTACCTTTTGAATTCACAGCAAGTACTAATTAATAATAAGAAAGTAATACGACCTTCTGTGTACGCTTTATCTCACAGTGTAGCTAAGACGTCTAAAATTTTATGAAAAATATAGCAACCCCAATCGCTTCTTTCACAACGACCAAATACATATAATAAATCTTATTGCACAACATTTCCATAATATTCATACCTTTCGAAATTTGTAATCCTCTTCAGGAGTTTTGTCGACGTTGAGTAGCACAGTGAGTATCTGTAATGTAATGACTAAAAGCCGGTGAAAAGACATTATGTCGCGATTTTTTTCAACCATTCTATTCATGAGGATTTGGGACGTCTCAACCTGTGCAACAAATCATAAGACATTTACCGCAAATACTACTAAATATAAAACTGTACATAAAATATGTGGCCATCCTCACAATCGACTTGACATACTAACAAAAAATATTGGAAGTACAAGCCAATCACCCACCACCAAAACAACAAATCAGACATGTGACCAGACCACTTACACTGAATTATGTAAACACGTTGAAATGAATAGGCACAACTACCCACCTAACTTTAACAAGTATCTAAATGCTAGGGATGTAAAGCTAGAAGCTAGAAACCTCATAACTCTAAATTTAAATTCTAAAAATTGAAAGATTAAAGACTTCTAAAGCGTAAGGTAAAGGCATTCACCTCTAAAACATGTTATGTACCACCTCATGTTCTCAAGTAATGTGATGCTCTTGTTTATGTTCATATCACAAAAACACACCGCACCATTCGCTATTCAGAAATTGAGATTCAACAACCGACACAATTCCATTTCCTAATCTAACACCAGCACCACATCCATGAAGCAAACCATCATCTTCCTAAGACTAATGACGCTCTACTGCAATTACTATATATTACAGTCTATTTTAGCTTTCAAACATTTAAACAATTACACATTTAAAAGTATCTCCCTCTCTTCACCTACTCTCCTGGCTTAGCTTACCATGACGTGGCTTAATATTAGCTTTATTATGTATGGGTCTGCTTTTCCAAGATAAAAAGACTTATGTTGGGGAACGTTCTATAGGCAAACCCTAGCCAAGTCATTCAGTTCAGTCTAGATAAGCCAGTGAACGACAGGACAGTCGCCCGTACAATAAAAATAAAAAACTAACAAACTAAGACCACATACAACATAATAGATTAAAACCTACTTCCTAATGAATGACAAGTTGAAAATAAAAGTTCTCAAATACAACGGCGTAAGTTCATTGAATCAAATAATTACACGTAGCCGCAAACACAAATAGTATAATGTGCAATTAATTAACCAAAGGCAAGACACAGAGACTGAAACTAAACTAAATCTAACCCGAGTAAACTACCTACGTATAACCATGTTTAAAATTAGTAAGTACAATGCCAGTATGTATGAAAAATAGAAATAAATAGATACATACATAGCTTTAACTTGTATGGGCGACTTAAATGTAATGTTCAGGCTTCCCAATAAACAAAATATTTTGGCAACTACTAAAAATTCATTTACGTTATCTGCACTTAGGTACATGTTTGTGTGAGTCATGGTTAGAGCTAGAATGAAATGACTTTTTTTTTACATTGCTAACATATACAGCAATAATAATGGAAGCCAGTAACCTAGCTATATTGCCCCACTGAGTATAGTCGATTCTTCATATACTCACCTCTTTAACAGCCTTCCAAAAGATCACATAAGCATCTTGAAACTTCAGAACAGGTAATGGATAAAATGTATTTTTCTTGTCTCCCATCATGAACCAGAACAATTCAGCAAAGGATAAAAATGAACCTTGCGTCAGCGGACTCAACGGTTCTAACATTCTCTGTGAACAAAAATCAAAAGAAAATCATCCATAGTAAGTACTCACATATTATTGCACAAGAATTTATAATAATCTTAGCATCTTCCACTTATTTACTCTTAAGCCTCTTTCTACACTCATAAATACTGACTCCAGCAGCCAATGCTCTCCTTAAATTTAATTCTAACTTAAATCAATCTGTAACTCATTTCCATTTCGACGTATTCTGCTTTCGGTTACTTACACCTTAGCAGTGACATACCTAATCGCCGCTAATTAAAACAACTCAACTTAATACGTTCTCTAAGGCTACGGATTAAAATTCACCGACATTAAGTGTAAAAACATGGATACGGTACACCGTCAAGTCTTTAATTTCAAGGACCGTCAACAAACCGCATTTTTAAACTCTGAATACTTACCTATCATTACATTTTTAATGAGTCAGACACTTTTGAAGAACAACTGACCAAATAAAATCATTCAACTTGTACTTGTGCTCGAGCTCATAAAAATAAAACTAAGGTGACTGACTCGATTAAATTAACTTTCAATAAGAAAGCCCAATGTCAGCATTCAGTAGCCATACATGCAACCATAAAGTGATAATAATGCTAAATTTAACAACCACTAACGAAGGCACCACATTTACAAAGTTTGAAAGTATATTTATATATATTTGAATTTAAACTAAACAGACACAACGTGCTAGCTTAGAGTCTGACCAATCAATGTTAACATGAGGATTCATATCGTCGCTTAAGAAGCAAAATGACGCACATCCATTTTTTGCTGAAAGCAAAATAATGCATATCCAAAAACTTAAAAGCAAAATGATACATATCAAAAAACTCTTAAAAGCAAAATGATACATATCCAATAGGTGCGCACATTGATTTTGCTTTTAGGTAAGTGTTTTTGGATATATGCACATCAATTTGCTTTTAACCAAAACTGGATGTGCATCATTTTGCTTCTTAAGAGACGATATATGAAATCACAAAACAGACGGTAGCTATCAGTCATCACTATAATTTAAATTTTAAATTTCTTTCCTACAATGATTTATTTTTATTACAACCCAACAACATCCCTGACTATCATGTGAATGACTGCACACAAATAAATTCAGTCAATATCAATTCCTTTAAACTTGTTATGTTCAAATAAATGTTAAAAATTAAAACTAACCTGCTGCATATTGAGAGCATACATCCACAGTGAAATACAACGATCGAATTGCCCAGCATCCGCATACACAGCTCCACGGTATCGTATGTAGTAGGATGTATCGGGATGCGCTGGTCCCAACACTCTTTCGCGCACCATTAATGACTGCAAACCATACACAAAGGAAAGAAAAAGAGGGAGTCATTAAAAATCTGTAAAATTAGTTTACATGATTAGCACAATAAACTTAGTCTTTTTATACTCCTAAGGCTAAGCTAAAACCAAAGTCACTCTCGAGTTTGTACTGCGATTTGTGCACTGTTTCTACTTTTGTCGAATGTTTTTTTGCAACACATAGGTAGGCAGATACACTGAGATCTCACTCAAAGTAATCAAGTTACTGTCGGAAGCCCAATCATACTTCTGCTGTAATGACTAAATCAGCAAGCATATAATTATGGCGACGAAGGCAAATCATAATATTGCAAAGGCAATACTAACTGTCCACTTTGATGCACAGCGTCACATAAATATACAAAACGGATACAGCAATCTGCAAATTCTATTACTGGCATCCCTTCAATCCCTTGCATCGCCAGTATGACTCTCACAGAGCTAATTTCTACCTTCAAACAATCCGTTATGCTGTACTGTCATCCCAATCCTTCCTTGCTTTACATAATCAAACAATTCGAAACAATCAAAGTAAGGAAAACATTTATTTTACTTAGTACACTGCACATCTCTACTTAGGCAAGTAAGTACACATCCGAACAGCGTACAGTCATTTACTTTGACGAGTGAGCGATTTACTGCACGTTAACCAGTTGCCATACACAGTCAATCAGCAAGTTAGTCAAAAGCTCTCAACTTTTTTCACATGAAATTAATAGGAAACTAGATTCCAAAAAACCGTTGAAGCAACTAAATTGAACCTATGTACAGTAACTTCTGTTACAAAGCAACATCAGTAGACCCACATTATGAACACTTAAAATTATCTAAAGAATGGAATACATATGTTACCTGCATGCGCATTTCATCTGGATCCGAAATGAGCTCATCCAAATCTTGGTACGTATCCACTTCCCGACGTCCTTCATACACTGCAGATGATCGTAGTGGCTTTGCATGAATCAACTCTCCATTATGGTATCTACATGCGAGTAATTAAAACCAAAGAGATTTTATCGATCCTGCCTGTCCTTTATTCGTCTCAAATTCAATTCATAGAGTATAAACCACGTAATTTTATCGTACACGGACTTTGCGATTTGGAGATTTAGGAATTTTAATTATTTTTCATACTTATTTCATCCTCCGACTCGAATGAGTTCATTAGTTTACAAGTGAGTTTTACTCTATACGTCATTCACATGCACTTGAGAGAGAAAATGGAAAATGCTACCGAAATTACTCAAGTGAAATCTTGCAAATCATGAGAATGACATGCAATATTGGGTGTCCCACAAAGTATAAAGAACTAATATATTTTATTAACTTATTTTCCCAACTCGCCCTGTCCTCCCCCTGTCTCGTACGAGACAAGTAAAGCAAAATTTATACGTTTCCTATATCAAACTGAATAGTAAATCCGTCTACATTTCGGCACAAGTCTCACCCATAGATCATCATTCACTTAAATATAATAAATGACATGTTATGAAGCCAAAAATACATGTGCCATAAAAACTGCGCATCTTCAATGACATAAGTGCATTCGGTGCGAGGCAAGTTATCTAAACTTTGCGAAAGCTCCAAACCAAAAACGCATGCTAATTTGATTTTGTTTAACCCCATTTTACGATCTTAATATGTACAGTTTTCAAACGCTGAAGTACCAATTCGCATTTACATTAATATCAAAAGATGCTCTCAGTAAAGTTACAGACAGCTTAATTTGATATTTCAATGACACTATTGTACCACGCTGAACTGAATTAAAAATAGAAAAAAAAAACAGTGGTAGGAAAATGAATGAAGATGTAAATAACCTCAAATCCATTGCCCGCTTCCAAAACCGATGAGCTCCCGACATGTCCTTCTTATTATCAACATAAGTGGCTCCTAGTAGTTCCAAAGCGTCAATCTTATCCTTCTCACTGACACGATGTGAAAGAGTAATGATATAATCTACAATATTTGCATGACCGGCCACCGCAGCTGCAAGTTATTAGCAAAAACATTTCGATAGTAAAACATTAGGGAAAAATTTACAGAACACTAACTCGCTTCTTCTCCATGTGATATAGATGGCTAATCTAACCTGCAAGAAGTGGTGTCATTCCATATGAGTCTACATCGAATTTAGCTCCTTTAGACAATAACAGTTTCATGATGGCCAATGCACCGGACTCTGCACAGTCATGTAGAGCCGTATTTGCTTTCACACTTTTCCGATTGATATCAGCTCCTTTCTCGATCAGATACCGTGCAATGTAGTAGTGATTCTTGTAGCAGGCAATCATGAGACATGTATGACCATGACGATTGGCAACTTCGATATCTGAAATGATGACAACAACAACAAAAATACACACCACTGAGAAAAAATATAATCATTTAATATTGCTCCTAAAGACTAGGTAGGTGCTCCTAGTTTCTAGCACCTGACTTCGCAACGAACCATACAACCTTTCCTCCATCCCTAACTCTGCGAATAAGCATATAGGTAATTTGAATTAAACACATCTATCAAATACTTAATTGGCAAGCAAACATTGGACATTTCCAAATCAATAACGATAATTAGAATAACATTTGCAATAGATTTGGATCCCGTAAAAATAGGTTACTGCTGTCATGAGGGTTCCGTCAAACTCGAACAGGACAGGAAGGATTAAAATAAATACACTTGCTTTGTAATTAGCTTAACAGACTGTCACAATTCGGCAACAACAAATGCTACACTAACTCCAATATCACCGCCACCGCCAGAGGAATCACAAAACACACATTCACATACATAGTGTGAAAGGCAAGACATAATTAGATCGCCTGCAAAAAACCAAAGCACTAGCATCCACAAAAAATACACTAAATCTTACTTGCTTACTACAGACAGCACCTACCTATACTAATACAGAAGTTTATGTAATTATAAAATCGTACGCACATATCTACGAGTACCTGAAACTGCAAGCATAGACAACACAAAATTTGCAATATTTATACAGTAACCCACAAAAATCGAAAGTTACGTTTTTTTGTAGCACATCGTCAAACGTTGCCCTTGGTGAGCAAACTGACAGGTCGCGAATATTTATGGAAAGTGGTATTCTATTTAGAGTTCCGATAGAAAATGAAAAAACAAGTAGAAGCTTTACGCACACCATCAAACATGTGATGCAAGTCATCTGTTTTCGAAGAAAAGGAAAAGTATTTAAAACAACACTGGGAAAATTACTCCCAAAAATAAAATTACCAGTAACATCTCTGAAGCAGGTATCACATATACCTCATTTTACACCCACTAAGAAAAAGTAGATACACAGATACTGCCAAGAATACTCTCACATAACAAGGAAAGAAAACATCACACATTTTCAATGCATTAAAAACCACATCAAGTATCTAACAATCATTATTTGATCGTTAGATTTCACACCAAGCGTATCTGCCCCTTCCTACAGAGAAATAACATTGCAATTAACAGATGTCTAGCGTTGGTCAGAAGCATCCGGAATTATAAAATCAAAATCAACCATCTATGACAAGACCAGTAACATAAATAAAAACAAACCACGCTGAAATATTATGCATAACGATTGCCCATTTTGTCTAAAAATAAATAAAAACCTGCCAAATCCAGCAGGTGCGACATAGGTTGGATATACTAATGCAAAACATGATAAATTATACATCTCTTGAAATCGAGCCAAAAATTCTTTTTGGGCCGCGTATTCAAATAAACCAAACAGCTCTAATCACTATGGTCCAAAACAACAGATACACAGATTTGTCTTTTGCTAAAAAGTAATTAAGGTTAGTTTGAATTTTTCGAAAAATAAACATACAGTCGTTTAAGAAGCAAATTGATGCACCATAAGTTTTGGCTAAAAGCATGAGTGTCCACACTGTCCACGAAATTCTAAAGAGCAGCAAAATAAAGCACATCCTAAGTACACGTATGGATATGCATCACTTTGCTTCTTAAGCGGCGATACATCCCATACAACTGAAAATATGTATTCCCCAACTTAGGCATCAACGTAACACAGATGTAGTCACCTTTTTTATATATTATCACTGATCCAATACTAAAGCTCAGAGATTTCATAATATTGTCAATAGCAACATACGCAGGAAACATTAATCACAAGTTCCTCCACAAAATGTTGCATGAAATACTAAACCATAATTAAATACATACTCATACTATATACAAGTAGCAAAGAATCCCAACAGTTGACAGTGGATTTTTGGTATATGTAGGGACCAATATACAAAATTAATCCAAGCTATGACTTAAAACCTTCTATGGATCCATGGAATTATAGAAACAAAAGTTATGTACTATCTTTTGTCACCAACGTAATTAACAAGCTCCAACCTGCAACACCACCCCGATCTTTCCGATTTCAATGACTTCAACTCTTGGTGTTCGACTTTATAGCAAAAGGCACACATAGGTAGATAGATAGGTAGGTACTTTGAAATAATCATTGACAAAAGACCAAGACATGACAAGGAACCGTGAGATAGACAATGTACAGTATATTTATGCAAATGCTATGCAAGGAAACCTTCACCCATAAAAATGACAAACGAAAAATAACTAGAAGCTATTCGTTGCCATACTACTTATGCACAAAAAAGAACATCTAAATTCAGCAACAAAAGTCGTTTCACGTGAAAATAAAAAATCTAACAATAGCCAGAGCCAGACAACTGCTTAGGAGAGCAATATAACTTCCATAATTTGTATAATTTACCATGAAAACTCAAAACTTACCAGCCCCGGCTTCCACCAAATATTGAACGATATCCAAATGTCCATCAAAACAAGCTGCTCGGAGTGGTGTAGAATTTGTTTTTGTCGTGGAATTAACTTTAGCTCCATGACGCGTCAATAAGTTGACAATTGAGAGATGACCTGCGGCTGCTGCACACCACAATGGTGGAACGCCCTCAATCGTCTCGCCATCAAAAACCACTGTAATTTAAACCACACAAAATTAAATTGTAATAAATAATACACAATAGTCACTCTACATATACAAGCTTCAGACTCACAAGTGAGTCGAAGCCGAGAATATTAAAATCCATTTTTAAAAATACAACATTAGACACTATCAGTCGCTAATACAAAAATTTATAATATTTATCCACTACTGGATCATTATTATATTTTGGCGCTCATCAAATATTTCACAATTCACATTGTAACGTTAATGGTTAATGTATGAAGTCATATACCTACATGCGCATAAACATACGTAATAAATATGATAAGACACCAAGACCAAGACAAAACCACCAGTTACCCACAGAAGTAATCATCGCATAGGTTACGTTCTCATAATAAAATCCTATTCATGTAATACAAGATCATATAAAATCAGAATCAAGTGATACCATCGGCTAATAATTCTACTGCAGCTATATACTTCTACTACCATTATTGTACACATTTATACGAGTCCAACCTTTCTATGTAATCATACACCCATTAAAAAAACGTAACCATCAAATCATGAATTTGAACTGTAAAACCAACCCACAATCCAAGGTCGTCGTATCCGCATCCAACAAACATTCAACAACTTTAGGTATACGAATCTACCTGCCGACATCCAATTATACTGCATGTTTGCCACACTACGATTTGGTATTACTATATAGGTACTATAATAACATCTTAAGATCACATCACGCATCACACTGTCTGCTGAGCTGATAGATCTGCCGTGACTTTTGAATTCAAGTTAACTTGGTCGGAAAATTGACATATGCACATACATAACATAATAAAACAACAATACAGTAAATAGGCAGACCTTCCATTATATTATCCCAAGACAAACACACCCATACAGCCTAAAGGATTCCTACACTCCAAAAGCATTATTATCTGCATATAGCATTATACACCTTGCTCCTCCAATCCCAGTCTGAGAGAGAAGTATTCTTCCAACAAATTACGCTTTAATTTATTAGCAAAATACGATTTAGGAATACCAAAACGAATAGGTTATTAAGACAAACCTAGTCGTGGTTTACAGCGATGTACATGGGCACATAGTTTTCTTTGCTTTTCTACTACAGCGCTACGCCCTTTTCATGACTTATGCGTGCAAATTATTTTTGCCCTAAACATTTGACAAGAATTACAGCTCACACTTACACCATACCTACAAAACTAAAGCTGGGCTTAGAATCAAAAAATAAACTCATGTCTGAGCTGCACTGTGGTCTCCTAAGTAAGTACCACAACCACCACCCACAAATTTAAACCATAAAGTTCGGAGTCACATCACATGACTACATGACATATAATCCAGAGGGTACTTGAAAGTAAGCAAAATACTGACTTCAAACACCAATTAATACTACCGCCCAGTTTAACGATTCCTATTAAGCATAGTGCCCCTAATTCGATTTCAGGATAATCGTTCTGGCAATACAACAGTTTAATTTTTTGTGAATAATATTTGCATTCGTGTAGCTATAAAAAAAACGGCACGAGGTACCAAATACAAACAACCCATTCAGTTTTTTTTGGGGAAAGAATTCACACAAATGACTTCCTTCTGTACCCCCCTCTTAACAGAGTACCAATGTGAGCCAGCATATTATAGGAACAACCATTAACATTAACACAATCATGACATACAATGCAAATTATACTTCAATAAATCTTCAGTCGCTGTGCATACATAATGTGTTTTTTGAACTTAAGCAAGGCTATCGTAGAAAATATTAATAGGCATTTAAAGTCTTCCTGCTTGCATAATATCACAAATCCAAATCAGTTTGTTCAGTTTTGTATATACAACATCGACCAAAATAAAAATCTCATCACTACGAGTAAATCGCTAAATCTTTCTTCCTTGTATTGAAATTAAGATTGCCAAATAACACATCAAAATTGCATCAGTAAATGAATAAAAAATCCAAGATTAGGACGGATTTAATATTTTGCAAGCTTTACTCGAAACTACACGTAATTCTTCTATTATTCAATCCTCCCTCTCTGTCTTCTGTAATATACAAAGCAGATCAAACGTTGTATTATGTAAGTCAGTGCGAGTAAATTGTACGAATCTAATTTATAATTTTACGATGTTCTTATTCTAAAATCCTACCGTGAAGGAAATGGAGCACAGACAACAAGCAAAAGTACAATAAATATGCTGTACCTACGTACATAGGTAGGTATGCACTTTCCTCCCCAGGTTCTCGCCGCTGCTAAAATTACTCAAGACAACGACTCAAGCTGTCTCGCCTTCATTCACATAGAATCCACATGTATGCACTCTGCAAAGCGACACCTCATAGCTCAAGTAGGTAGGCTGCATAAATATAAATCCTCTCAGAGTCTCATTGTCATGTCATACATCGTCAGTTCTATAAGTATAATCTTATCGTTGTGGTTGTTCTTATTACAATACACTTAATTAATATATAATACATCTTATATAACCTAAACCTCACAAGAACGAGAACAACATTGTTAAGTATATCTTTTACGAAAATTAGTTTAATGAGAACAATTTCATTTCCTATGCCTTTAAGTGTTAACGTAAGACTAAAACGACTTTAATTCACAATACGAATCAAGTACAATATACTTAAATATGCTTCAAGTACTTTGCCCATTATTCCATTATTAACTAGGTGTAAGTAATCTATGTATGCCGATGCTGATAGATTTGTATCTGTAGGTAGTACGTGGGGACTAACTTGCTGTGTGCTCTGTGCCAAAGAAAGGTTGAGTAATGTACTGATTGTGAAACAATTCTCAAGTTGTGTCAAATACTGAACATTATCCTAAATACCTCAAGCGTCTCTTCTCCTCAATCCTCAACAAATCTAAACAAGGCATCAACTGCAGATACTGCACAGGTACAAATACACGCATCGTACCATTTATTCATCTTTCAAGTATTTCATCAAGCGTCAGATTAATCAAATGAAAATGAAATCAAAAGCCAATTACCTATTGTAATAGCAGTTCAATATCTAAATGTAAGCACAAGGCCTCAGCGGATATTAAATGCCACCAGCCCGTACAATTAGGTATGACGGCACTGTCGCGTAAATCATTGCAACCTATCTCCTCGTACTTGCAAAACCTTCCATCTACTATCTAAAAGTTTCTAAAGAGTGCAAACTTTATTTCTTACTTACACTATTTTTTTTACTTATCGTAAAAAGTTAAACCTTGGATGTACCTAATAAAATACAAGTTGGGTTATATCTTTTGAAGACTCCTAATACATTTGATTGAGATCGGTAATTAGGTATGCAATACTTTTTGAACTATTACTATTAGATGCATACCTAATGAAATGCTTACGACTTAATAGGAATGAAGAGGTAATCACCAAAAACGGGACTCTTAAATTAGCAATTAAAAGGAACATGGACAATGTATACAAAGTATTACAATAGAGTCTCAAATAATCCTTACGACAATAATTTATTCGATATATTCTACAGCATAACGTAGTGTCTGCACAATGAATTGACAAACAAATCGAATTTGTCATGATTCAGTCTAACTCAGTCCTTCTATGGTTAGAACTAAGTCATTTCACTGTATCTCGACAACAGCCCTCAAGCAAAATCAAAATCATATAATCAAATAATAGCTGCTGCTACTCTCAAGAGTCACTGAAGCGATTACATTTCACGTCATCACATCACATCGTCCCTACCAGCATACGTATAGTAAGTACATCCACATCGCAATCGCATCATACAATCTGTCCACATATAATAACAGCAAGCATATATTAAATAGGAACTATAGACAATAATAATAATATAGAGATACTCGGGATCGATCTCGATCTCGAACCAGCTAACGTCAAGCTGAAGCCAACCCCTGTCCAAAACTCAAAACACTAGCACAATATAGTCAGCAGAACAACCATAACCAGAAACACGACGACGACACGAAACGAATGAACGAGTACAAGTTCTAAAGGTCCTTGAAAAATTTCAGCCACAGCTTCAAAGCCAGTGCCAGTGCCACTGCAAGAGTCATGGCGATTTGAAATTGGCTTATTGCAAATTGCAACCTCATTCATTTCCGTTCCCGACTTTTTGACTTTCAGCAGGAGGACAACGTCCATAGCACTATAAAAAGCACATGCGTCCACTGGCCAAATTAAAATAGTACGCACTAGCTAGTCAAAAGTAGTTCTTAGTTCTGGCATTTACAAATACTTACATCAATATCATACTACCTACCTACCTGCGTTTCGACACGCTAAGGCTATAAAGGAAATTATTAAGCACCTATGTACTTTGCTGCACTGTTCCTACATAATATCGTGGTCACCATCAAATTTTGGATTTACACAATGTACAAGGATTTAAATGCAATTATTAATATGGCTTCGCTACAGTAAAGCACGACCCCACAAAAAACTACCGTGAGCAATGAGCATTGAAAAAACAAGTAAAAACCAAAACAAATTGTACACCTAGAGGAGAAGGAGAGAGAGCAAAGACCAATTAGAATACATGCCACCAGCATGTTAGTGCATATTAGTATTCTACCATCACACTTCCTGAATAATGTATGTACCCACACTCCATTCTACAAACCAATACAAAATTAGGTACATATATCTAAAACATTTACAGCCCACAGAGAAGGACCTTGGGATCAACTAAAAAAGGCTCCATTTTTTGTGTGCTAACGATTAGATCAACATCTACATCATGTAATGGGCATTTTATTTGTCCTCAACGTCATGTGCAGTAAAAAATTTGCTCTCCACATTTTTCAACGTGTTATTAAACAAATTCTGATTCGTATGCTGAGTCCGCTGGGCTATCCTCTTAGGAGGACAGCGATGACCTTGTTTTGTTAATAAAGTTCGTCTTTCTCTCTGCATCTTTTATAAGGTTCAACACATTATAATTAACCGTATTCCAGAACGCCAAATTTAATAGTTACATGTTTTAAAAGGTGCAGAGATCATTTTCTGCCATTTGATTTTACTCCTTTCAGTACAGTTTATTCGAAAACGTACTGACTAGGAGAAGTAACAATGAAGATAGTTTGTCTCGTCTGCCTCGCATTTAAAATTTCGATAACGATAGAATTAGGCCCATTAATGCATGCATCCTTGCAGCATTCTAATTTCAGTTTCCATTCTAGCAATGCTCTCTGTCGTGGACTTTCCTTTGAGATTCGATTCTGTAAATTTCTAATCTGATCATCAACACAACAAAAACCGTCTACCGGCACTGAGCAGACAATAGGACGAGGAGGAAACAATATAATTCAGAGATGTATTTCTATTCTTGTTCATTCAACTAGAAAAAAATGAGGTGTATGCGAATCTCTATTACCTATACTTTGACAAACAATTGTTTAAAGTATTCATTCTGTGCTACCATCCGCATATTTTCATTTTTTGTTGTTGTTTGCCAGTAATAATCACCACCTAACACCATCCCATGCTTTAAAAGAAACAAGAATCTTCAACATATGTTAGTTATGTTACGTTCAACAATCCAATTCCAAGTCTAGAGTCAGCTTCAGCATGTTGTTTTGATTCTGAAGTCAGGCTGCGAGAGGCATCATTAAACTAAACTATCCGCCCTCACACAAATCATACAGTGTATTTTCATGTTACTGTCAGTAGTTCTGTACCATACTTAAATTAGGCAAGCTAATGAGAATATTCGGCAATCCTTCTTCCACCCTCTACTACAAGCTTCAGCATTTTAACACAGTCATAATAGTTTGCTACTCGCATTGCTTGTCTTAAAATATAAACCGCGGTTCAAGATGTAGGAAATGCGTCTTCCGTCAAAATGCGATATAGCTAAGTCCCAGTAGGTACATTGTTTTCATGATAAACACCTTCTCATAATTACACTTATATTCTCCGAGAAAGTTTCCAACAACTATAAAATACGGAGTTGCAAACTACCTATGTAGGTAGGCATGTTGATATGACTTGTTCTTCTTACGTGTGAAGAGAACATTGAACAGTGTTCGGATAATCTTGAACTACAGAGCTACATAAATCCTCTGTTTGACTTCAATAGACGATGGTAAGTACAGCGAACTTCGTTTTTCAGATAATAACATGCTTTAAAATTTCAGTTATATGTACAGTGCCTAAGAATTTTCTGGTTTAACAGTAACAAAAGCCGAAATAGCCGAAAAATGTACCCCACTATTCGTACAGCTGCAAACGCGCCACGCTGTGGCTCCCTGACTAACACCAAATACATAACTTAACACTAACGAAACTTTCCCGTCTTTGCATTTTGACAAAAACGGAATTCTAACGTCAACATCTATTAATACACAACCTTGCTTAGCATGGCAAACCTGAGGACGATTGACAGTCTAGTCTGAAGAAAAAAAAATCAAATACCCCATGTCTCGCCTTACACTGCCTAGTATAAAATGTCATTGTTTCCAAGTAGATATTAGCCGATTACAGATAAAATAAGTTGCACTGTAATTAACACTATAATTACTTCACCTTAAGACCTGCGTACTAAAAACGAAATACGAAAAACAAGAACAATCTCAACATACGTAATAAATAAAGAAACCAGCCAGTCAATGCAATGCAACGCGAGCAAAGGAAATCAGCCTAAATAATATGAGCGTTACTATCCATTCATTATATCATACATAATTACTTGAAGAACATTACATAGAGAATTTAAGATGCACTACAGACTGTATAATACCGAATAATGACAGAAGACAACGATAATTGCATGAGGTACACAGTGTCTGTTTCACTAGGAGAATATACGAGCTTGCTTACACCTTGGCTATGCTTTGACATTACAACCTAAATTAGATGCGATTGTAATGCAACGAAAACCAAGCTGGTTACAGGTATGTACTTGAATCATCCCCATCACGTTATATTATGGTGATATAGCATTAGTCCTCAACGACGGCGACGCAAGGGAGAAGGTCTAGCACAAGTAAAAGTTGATCATCAACTTTTTTTTTGAGTTCAAAGACAAGGTAATTGGGTGAAGTCAACAGTATTACGACACCAAGACAAGACCAACGTCGAAAAAATTTAAACAGCCTACACTCACTTCATGTGAGCACTATATACACTAAGGTACGTAGAGCACGGTGACGTCTGCAGCTGCTACTAATGCTGTTAATGCACTTCAGCCCAAATCACGCATGTATTTGTACAAAAAACAACTGCAAATAAAATCAAATAGGTGCATACTATAAATCGATATACCTACCTACATCACGACTTCTACGCAGAAACATTGAGATTGATTCGTAGTTTAATTAGGATGATGACCATTTCATCGTAATCACTATTTAACTGCATATATATTTGAACATATTTGCTTCGGATTGTGAAATCCGAAGCCGTACTCAAAGGGTTGAATGTCATGAGACGAAAACAAAATTCCATACATCCAAAAGCGACACCCTTATACTTGAACTATTCACGGGTACGAACATATATAACTACCACCTATACAATGCCATAAAACATTTACGACCTGTCATACTAAATCGAAAGGTGCAAAATTTACTATCTAAATAAGCCTAACTAAAAACGAAGCTGCCATGTCTTTTTAAAAGGCAA
Organism: Dicyrtoma fusca; assembly: GCA_034695205.1. Classification (NCBI taxonomy): domain Eukaryota; kingdom Metazoa; phylum Arthropoda; class Collembola; order Symphypleona; family Dicyrtomidae; genus Dicyrtoma; species Dicyrtoma fusca. The sequence goes on along the minus strand of JAQFZC010000774.1, from coordinate 19,150 downwards.
CACGTATGCATATAGATATTTGTACGCAAAGCTAAAAACAATTGATATTTTTTAAAACAATTTGTTTATACATACATTGTGGTTTGCACTTTATAAAACATGTAGCAAGCTTCGTTCTTTATGTAAGGTGTAGATACCACATTTTGAAACTTTATCGAGGCTTGTATTTTTCATGCCAGAATGCCATTACATTCTTTCCACATAGCATTGAATTTTAAACCAAAATCTCGCTCTGTTGACATCCTAATCAAGGGTTCGTAGACTAAAATGAATGAAGCTATAAAGTTAAAAGAAACTTTTGAATTGCAAACAGAAACTCGATGTCGAATCTGACGTGGCAATGTGGAGGCAGAACAAATATAAAAGTCAAAAGTATCTAAACTCTAAAGGAAAAACATCGTTCAGAAATTTCGTAGTAGTCGATCGTACTATCACGTGAGTACCTCCTAGTATGGGTTTTGGTAGAAATGCTGGGTCGACACTAACATATTCGAGAATCAAGAATTCGACCATCCTCTAAAGTCAACAGTCAACATTAGATGTACCCCAAAACATGTGACTCGGAATAACAAAGCTGCATTCAAAGCTCAAATAGTCTCACGAACTGACTAGATAAACCAAAATTCTAAAACGCCAAAACCAAGACTACAACATATTACAATTTTTGACTTAACTTAACAACTATTTCCATTTCCTTGAAAGAGATCTCATCATGCATACCGTCAATATATAAGAATAATTACACAGGCAGACATACAAGTAAAAAATATAACTAGGTACTTGTAAATATATATAAAATACAATATTTATACAAACAGCTAATTTATCATAGTCACGCACTGCGGAAGAAATAGATTTGATACCTAGTTCAGGTTATCACTCAAACGTGAAATAGAAAAAAAGTATTACTCAAGACTATCCTGACTAAAAGTAGTATCAAAATATATAGTTCCATCAAGGTATGTATGTATACTTCTACAATACCTACTTACACTAATAATTCCAATCTTAACTATGACCAAGTTAACGTTTTGAGATCTCCAACATTTACGTAGGTATATCCTTGAACTAGGCCAGGCTAAACATCAAGAAGAAATATGGGAATAAACGAATACAGAAATGCATAGTTGGCAATTATACTTGCGCATGCAGGGCCATAAGTCAAATCAAATCAAGCTAGACAGATATGATATTTCCATTCAATATGACATTTTCAGCTTAGCTGATCCGATCAATATTTATAGTTTTCTAAGAACGTACTTACAAGACTTGATTGAAAAATTGAAATCACTAAAGTACTATACAGCAGGCAAACCCAGATTTGTCCTTGCCGTTCATCCATCATATGCATTATTTTAAATATTCAACGAAAAACCCAGGAAAGGAATCGTAGCCATGACGGATGAGATTTGATCAGTTTTAGATCGTGCTCCATAAATTAGGAATATTAGGCGATAGTAAACCTCTACATTATACTACCTTTTCATACTAATTTAAAATAATCAAATTAAATCCAGCTTACCAGAGCCGACAAGCTCCACATCAGCACCACAATTCTTTATAAGGTATTCTGCTACATCATAATGGCCATTTCGACAAGCAGCAATCAACGGTGTGGCCCCCGCTGTTTTCGTAGACAGTAAATGCAGTCGTTCCGCTTTTGGACGATGTTCCAAAACATTCTGCGCAGAAAATTAAGGAAATAAAAATTTAAATTTATAAATTACATCAAGATTCAGTTACACTTTTCCTCCAGCACGCCTCACACGTGTTATTTTGTTGACTTAGATTTACTCCTGACGCCCCCATAGATATCGATGAGAACCAATCGAAGAATAGCTCACAAGCAGACTGGTAAATAGTACATAATACTAAATAATAAATGCTTATATCCACCATTAACTGAAAGATTTATAGTCTTCAAGTGATCCCACGTCAGAAATTGACATCGAAGAGAGCTGTGCTGCTGACGACGTAAAATAATATCAAAATTAAAAGACGACTGGGGACGAATCATTGGAAAACCCGCTCGATGACAATTGTCAGAAGCTACGAAAATATTACTCACTCCTTCGAATCGTACCACGAAACTGCCAAAATGACTAATCCAGTTCAAATTTGGAGCTTACAGATAATAGATGAATCCAAGAAACTTTGATACTTACTTTAATCAGTGTTAATTTTCCATGAGAAGCTGCATCAAAAATTTGATGCTCCATGCCTCATTGCGTGGGAAAAATCACTCTTGATTTCACTAACCAAACCAGCACCGGCTTTGGCAACTCTTCTCTCGTATTTTCAAAACTAAAACGATGACCTTAGTTATTTTTCTTCTCTTCACTTGCGTCTGCTACGTTCCGCTTCTACTGTGTCGTCATAAAGAAAGAGACAAAAATATTACGAAATTAGTAACATTAGGAGAATAGACGAATGCAGGTCACCGACAGTTCAAAAATCTCAACGTCAACTCTCACAGCAGGAGCATGCAGATGCGGGTAATTCCCTCCCGACTGTCTACCTCAAGTCGGTCGAGTAAGAGCATTAACACACAACTAACAACATCACTGCATAAACATAACACAGCTTACTGATACAGCATTTCCATGAAATGAAACGTGCAAGAAGTAAATCATCAAGTGAAAATGAAAGCTATATAACGGACTTCGAAGAAACGCATGCCTTAGAACAAGACGACGAGAAGTTAGGGTACAGACGAACTGACTGAAGATGAACCGAACAGAAAACAGACACAGTCAACAGTAGACAGTATGGTGAGAAATTAAAGAGAAAAAATTCTTGGCGAAGTTCCGATGCCGGAAACGAAAAAACTGAAAACTATACAAGTATACTGTAAACACATCAGAAGCCAACAACTGATGAAACTCGTTTATCTTCCTGAACGTCTCTCGGATAATAATTCACTAGAACCTTTTAAACTTTTTATTTTCCTTTTAATCCGATTTCAACTCCGATTTGGAAGCAGTTTAAGATACTCGCAAAGTAACGACAACGGTGATAAAGTAGGAACGATTGACGTTATGAAAGCAAGAAGAACTCAATACCTCTCTTTAATTCCAAGTAACATCTTTTCAAATCATCAATATAGATTAAAAGATTGCTGATATACTCCTAGTAGAAAAAGTATCTGCTCTATTAACATTCTCTGTTGGGTCCTCGTTTACACAATCACAGAAAAAATAAAAAAGAAGCGATAATACAAACACGAATTTTGATTTGGACTGCAGTGTGGATACTTTAACTTTAAAATACTTTAAAAAAATAATGCACTTCAGGTTGATTGGCTGGTTGAGTTATGTTCGGTGTGTCAGTTATTTGTATGTGGACGATTTCCACTGTCTAAACAAAACTAAACTAAAATAAAAAGTAAATGTTGAACTCGAGACTCGAGCGAGACGACTGCTGACTGCATGTGACTGTCGATGTCGTGACTAAACATTAGAACTGACGAACGAGAGACTTAACAATGAATGAGAATAAGTACAACTAAACAAAATCAAAGTTACGTAATGTCTGTATATACTCTATACTAACTCATGTTGAAATTACTGAGTAGATCATATGGTACATGGAATAAAACCTACTTAAAAAAGTATGCTCTGTAGCCACATACTATACCAACAGAGCAACAATAACAATGGTACACCATCGTTTTAAAATAATGAATATATTATTATATAGAGGTACTAATAATTCTCAGTCATTATTGAAGCTATACATATACAGTTCAGTAGTATACAGCTCACTTTTCATATTATATAAAATGTACAGTAACAGACGTAGTAGACAAACTAGTCAGCAGTCACTGGCCGTGTCTGACTGACACATCACGCCAAATGGCCAAGACAACGTACCTAGGTAACTTTATACAGCAAAATTGCATGCCGCTGGTAGCTAAAACAGAAAGAAAAAGAACAACAATATAACATTAACTAACCAACTAACATTCAATCTCAAACTCAAACACCAAGCAGAAACACTAGCTTAAGGTGCTTCTGATTCTGAAAGGGAAAAAAACACAGACGCGAAGAACACACCCACCAACGCAACAATTTAAGTAGCCAAAAGTATATCATTCGCAGCAACGTGGTTGAATTTTTTTGCTTTAAGTTATTTATCTATGTATAAGCTTCGCCATCTTCTAATCTAGGCTTTCAATATACAAACAAATCATATTATGTATTAGTATACATACATAACGTAAACTTAAAAAATAAAGCTCTTTAGCTCGCTAGTTTTCCTATTTTGACTTAATGCTGGTTTAGTATGGCTCTCCATTATTCCAAATCATAAACCATGATTATAATCCAATCACCACCAAAACCTTCAGTTTCAGGCCCTAAAAGTATACTAATTAATTTAATTTGCCATTCATATAAAAATTAACATTTTTTCATTAACATTCTGCAATTCCAAACAGATTTATATTACCTTTCGAAGGTACTAAGGTAGTATTCTAATTTCATCCTACCATTCATATCTATACAAGCACACCAAATATAAATAAAAATTAAATAATTATAATCATGGCTATTATTATAATTATTACGGTAAGTCAGTAATAGTGTAATATAATGGGAAACAAATGGCAAGAACATTCGCATGTCAAATCAAAACCTGTACTAACCATTTAATTAAAGCTAAAAGGCAGAAAGAAGTAACAGTTAACATTTTTAGATTCATACCAAACAATTACTAAAACCTGTTAAAGGCACAATCAAAAGATTTTAAATTTTCGCTGAAAAAATTATCAAATACTTAAAAACTACATGACGAGAAAAATTCAAGTCTTATACCTACATGCACTCAGCAACCTCACCTAAAAATAATAACCTAACAGCGTTTGAATAACCTAACAATCACATCATATCATCATTGTCGTCAGTTCAAACTTAAAGGTGTATTAAATGCATACACATGAATATGAACCACAAAAACACTACAAATTACACTGACAAAGGAAAAATTTAATAAAGAAAAAATGAAAATAAGAACTAACAATGATTAGCAGCTACTGATACATAGTGAAATGATGCAGCATTAAAAAAGCACTTGGTTTTTGCAAACAGATACATAAATTACAAGCATGCACAAAAGCTAAGTCGTACAGCAAAGATTGGGATAAAAAACATTAAAACATTCAGCAGTTAGGATTAACAATCGGAATAAAAGAAAAGTACTAGAAGCAAAAACTTGTCACAGACAGAGGCAGACACACAAACACACGAAAACGAAACGTAGAGTTAAGAACTGAATTAATTAGCTCCACAAAGTATTCTCCTCAATAGATATGAAGTTTACACTGCTTTTTTATGTACGTACTTGTATTTCTGCACATACCTTATTTCACTTGCTTAATTCAATGTATAAACGTATCTTTTCCTTTGATGAGGTTGTTTTTACTTGTTAAGTTTTGTAGATATTTTCAAGGAGCACCAAAAACCAACGTGAATATAACGAAGAATAAATAATGAGCGACAAAATACAGGAGAAGAATCACTGTAGCTGGTGGTGCTGACTGGCAACTGGAAAAGAGGGACGAATGAAACTGAAACCAAGCAAAGTGAACAGATGTGGACGACAAAAGCAAAATTCGCCTGCGTCGAGTCTTCAAGGGTTTCAAGGTCGAAAAATTTGGTTTTTTTGCTAAAGGTAGATTACATGCACAGGTCCTATAGCTCTTCGCTGTCGCTCCTACTTGCAATACTTTTTGCTTATTTGCTCTCTCCTGCTTGCACTGGCTTGAATGTACATACTTAATTCTTATATTTATATCCTCTATTTGTACGGCTCGCGTATGGTACTGGTATTGGTTCTAGTTCTGTACCTTTGGCTCTGTCTAGAAGAGAAGATACACACAAAAAAACAACAATTTTCAATGCGGTACTCATGTTCAGTTAAGCATAGTATCCCAAAACATACCTCTAAACTTTGACTGCATCCTTCTCTATGTACGTATCAAACTTGCAAAGCATGCAATATATAACTACAGAACAAACTAATAATAATAAAGAAGCCATGTACCTTAAATCAAATCAAGTAGGTAAATAAAACATCATCACCAAAGAAAATCACAATGCTACAAAAATACTGATGTCGATGTCTATTTAAACTCACTTTTAATGCTGAATATCATAATAACGACTTCAACATGCAATGCAGTTGCTACGGCTAAATTAAAATTTTGCACTTATTACTGCATTACATTTATTTAACATTTTTATATGTCGACCACGCATCGCCATCGCGCTGCGAATGACGCAACGACAAGGAATAAATAACCACCAATACCCCTTCAGAATACTTCACTTCACCACAAATAAAAACTGCTACATCATAATAAAAAAAGGAACAAAGAATGAAGAATAATAGGATTATGATGATGTTAGTGTTAGTGCGATCCCTTATGGAAAAGCTACTGCATGTGGCTTGCCGAAAGCTATTATGCATAACCAACTATAGAAGAGTCAAAGTCAAACAAATGATGGTTATGTAGGTAGGTCCTAATAATTCAGCGACTACAATACTGTATGCACACACTATACAGTATAATACATCAACAACACCTATACCAATTTATTGTAAGACGAATGAATTAATTTTAATTTCTAAATTGCGATGACGCTTCATACTTCATTGAGAACAAAGAAAATAGCGGATCACGTTTTTTGCCATTAAGGAACAAAATATAATTAACTAATAACACTTTCCTTCGTTCAATTCAATGTTGAATGCAAATGTAGTTACGTATGTTACAAAATTCTTGCTGAAGCTTTGTTCTTGATGTTTATTGTTCAATAGTACAAACTAAACTGTAACTTCTGTCCGAAACTATATACCTATCTAGCTATTACTCTAATAAATAAAAAGTACAAATATAAAAACAAACCTAGTTCAATATACAAGTTTAGTCTACCAAAATAATTCATCAGCAATGAAACTCTCAAGACTCTTAAAATATTGAATAAACATAAACATACAGCGTTACAACAAGCACAAAATACATCAACGTCTGGCTGACTCAACTTTATGTTCCAAATATCAACCGCACTGATAAACTGTAGCTCGGTATTGCTGATGGCGCTACTGCTATTATAATTACTTCATAATAAAATGCAAAAACTTTAGTGAGACAACTTTCAATAACAAAGACGTAACTCATTTGTACAACAAATTTTCAAAAAGCTAGTTATGCCCTTAACGCTATTTTAGGAAATACGAATGACAATACAATTCATCATTTTACAGAAACCGATCGCTATTAATTGTATTCTACTGCCTCGCAAAACCATTCGTATTTAAAAATTTGTTATTACGCACAGTGCACACCATAAACCAAATAAGGTAGGTTAATGAATGAGGGTAGGACTAGGATATTCCCTACTAATCAATAATAAGGAAGGAAGAGTCCGACTATAATATCAAGTAAGCAGTGAAGACTCGGAAGATAAAAAATGAACCATGAGAAAAAATCTGACAACTTACGTGTGATAATTCCGGCAATTTTTCTCTTGGGTAATATTATGGTACAAATAACAGTAAGAGTAACTGGTAATCTGGCAAATCACAAAAAAGTCGCAAATATTAACTGATTTGCAACAAACACATCAACACAATAAAGTTAAATTAAAATTATCATTTGTGATTGCTCATTTAATCGTAAATAAAATTTTAAAACTTCTTCAAATCACTCTTTTCCTATGTCGGCCATCAACTATTACGAGATTATACAATTGTGAAGTACCTACGTAATTATTTACTTTTTGTTAAGTCTTTCTACTTATTAATTTCTCACAATCAAAACTTCACTGTTATAACTGTGGTGCTTTACACCCTGCCCTACACTGACTAGTGAGTACAAGCCGCAGTACTTTGTACTTGATACTATGTTTATTATTAATTACAAGTTTGAAGAAATGCAATATACTTAAGTACGTGGCGTGGTATACCGCGTGTAACTTGGACTTAGTTCGGTACTTAAAAATTTGAATACTTTACTTAATTTACAATTGCTTCCTTCGCAAGTCGAAATGGAACTGAAGTTGTAGCTGGTAGAAGCCGGAGTTTAAAAACTTTGAGACTTCGTATGCTATATAATAATCGCACTGCCAGTGCCTGTAAAAATGATATAACTACCTACCTAATTACTATTGAATATATAGATTTTTTCCTATCTGCAATCTGCATAACGCCTAGTCTGACTGAAGTCGCAACCTAACCTACGAAAAACGATATCGTTTCTTCCTGTGCATTTACAAATACCTAGAATATAATATATATTTATATACCAAAATGCAAATGAATCCAAATCAAATATAGTTAATAGTAGTCTTTTACAGTGAAGCAGTCGTCAGTCGTTAAACCGTAGCATTCAGTTCACATCTAGGTAGATGTGTTACACAAAGAGAGAAAAGACACATCACGAATTCAAAAGACAAGACACTAAGACGCTTTACGAACAACGAAGACTAACTGCCAACTGCTGGAAAGGTTCCAAAATAATTTCCAACTCGTTCAGCAATTCTGCATGAATACTAAAAACACTTAAATGCTATGTAAAAAAAACAAGAAGAAATCTCGACGAACAACGAAGAAGACTGCTGAACCGACTAAAATGTATGTTGACTGTAGATATTCAATATTGGATAATATACTTACCACAAAAGTTGAGAGACTGCTGATCTCCTGTTCTAGATTCAGATCAAGATCTTCAACTACCTTATCTCACAAATGCAAATACAACCCTGACAACACACACTGGAAATGCGGACTGATGTGATCTAATCGTAAAAGATGTTGGATTTGATTCGTCTACAGTTTTGTTTCCTGGTTTCTTCGTAATGCCGGGTCGGGTAACTGGTCTGACTTTAGACTTGGCTGAGGGATCTTTCGGTGGGTCTTTTGGGACCGTTGACGACGAGGGAACTTTCGGTCGAACAAAATAATAAGAGCACGACACGTAACAACGAGCACACTTTCGTCTGATGACTGCTGTGGACTGTGACTGTGACTGTGTGCCGAGCCGGAGAGAGGTTGAATGATTTTTACAAGAACTTAATTTGTACGGACTCTGATGTGATAAGACCGAGAAACAGGGAGACTCCGTCGTATACCAACAGCAAAACAAAGCTAACAAAAAAACAAAATAATTAGAATAGTAAATACTACTAAAATTCAAACCGACCGATGCTATATTTACTTGATTTAAAGATTCAGATTCAAATTATGATGGGATACTGATAAGGGTTAAGAATAGCGCAAAAACGGAGTATAAACAAAAAGGCTCCTGCACACTTTGAAGATATCGACAAGGTACTTTGTCCAAAGACTCCGACTGCACTGTGATGCATGTGAATTCTTAATCTTTTAGCAAAACACGAAGGTACTGAACTGCTGACTGGCATTGAATTGCATGCTACTGCTGAATTGAATAATAAACATGACTGAATGGACCGAGCAAGGCCGCGCCACGCTCAGGAGCATCGCAAATATTATCACAAGCGATCCTGGTAATAATCTTCTATCAGGAAATGAAAGACTGTAAAAATAGAAGAAACAAACAGTCATTTCCAGTGCCTACAACATACACGTTACAAAATATGCCATTTACTCAAAATTATGTCTAAATAAGGCCAAACGGCATAATATTAAGCTAATTAATTGTCAAGGAACAAAGCAAAATGTACTACTTATATAAACTTCTTTTGAAAGCCGTTTCAAAGAATGTAGGTACTTACCTACCTTACTTATTTCTATTTTATTATCTAGTATTTGCTGGTAAGTGCAAAGTATTTGCATTTTATTCCTCTGTCTCACAAAAAATAAAAAATAAAGCAGTATATTGAGCAACTTCCAAACGAGCAAAACGTTGTAGTTACAACCGTACGCCATTTCAAAAAATGTCCTTATAATGTACATGTACATAGTTAGCACTTGGAATCTCTCTACATACGCCTCAAAAAGGCCCAAAACATATTAAAACTAGGGTAAGCAGAAAAAAAATGTAGTAAATTCCCAAAATACGACTTTAAACAGGTATAAACTATTTGACCTTTTTCAATAATTGTTAATTTTGCCACCCATTAGGGGAAGGTCAAAATTTCATTCATAAAAACGAATGAGTTAATTATGTGATCGGCCAAGACTCCTTGTTATGAGACATTCCTTATCAGCGTGACTAATTAGTTTTAGCGTTTAACTCACTCTAGTTTGAATGTAAAACGCTTTATCTCATATTTACACATTTAAAAAAACGTCCCAACGAGAAAAGCTCCGTAGGATATTGACGCTTTTAAATCACGGCAAGAACGAAACATGTAAGGAACTCAAAAAAACAAGATGAAAAAACTAAAATAGTAAAAGTAAGTGTTATGCATATCATTTTCAGAGACGCAAGATGAGGTATGTTCTATACGAAAAACCGTAGGCAATGTCACATTTTGCGTTACCATTGGACGATAATGCGGTTTAAGTAGCAAAATCGGACCTTTGGAAGTGAATTAGGCAATGTCACACTTTGCTTCTTAACCCAAAATACAATTAGATACATTCATCGGAAACCCGTTCCCGTAATTTCATATGAAAAACAAAACAAGACGACTGTGTAATATGAACATTGTTCCATTAGAGTGAGGGAGAGACATTGAAGAAATCGCTTTATTTCACTGATGCTGTAATGGCATCCGTCCGTCAAATTGACGCAGTATACCGTACATAAGTTGGTTAGAATTGCTGGAATTGTTTTGACAAAAAGTTAGTTAGATCTACCTATGATTATACGAACCTACCTATATTACCTAATAAAAGACAACAAACCCTTGTTTTACCGTGGCCGCAGTTGGCTGTGGCTGTGTGTTCGGTAATTAAATTGCCTACATATTATATCTTCGCCTTGGATTTAGTACACGTTAACATTTGCCTTTTCCACCGTAAATACCGAAATTAGATAGGTAAACTCGCCTCGCAGTAGTATCCATATCCCAAAATGTTTTTTCTCTGACGACGTAGGAAGGGACAGGCCCCTAACCGCGGGGAATGGAACATCATATTCCAAATACAAATGCAAAAGTGTCCAAAAGGAAAGGAACGTGTTTAAGGGACTGCAGAGCCGTCTGCTGTGCATTGTGGAAGATGAATTAGACAGGTTTCACTGAAGACCCAAAGACTGCAACTGCTTGGCCAGAGTGGACGGAGACAGCGCTGGCACAATTGCCGTGAGTCCACGTTGACTGGGGAGAGCGGAAGGGGCCGCCCCTTTCCCAAGTCTGCCCTCTCATTGGCTCCCTTAGTTAAGCGAGCCAATAGACTGCCTTTGAAAATAGGAATCTTCCATGTCTTTGGATGTTTGGGGCTGCAGTGCATCTGCCTGTCCGTATGTACGTGGCTGCAGCGGCTACGGAGACACTCAATGGACTCAGAATGCTGGGCTGTTGTTGGCTGGCTTTGGCCGCTTTGGCTTTGACTCTCCGTCCGTATTGCTCGTAGGCTTTCCTTCTGTCCCTTAGTTTTAGTTTGGCTGCGGACCTGGACCGACCTGTGTGTTCCACTCTCTGTGATCCATCCGTTCTTCTACTTCTTACTTGTTACTGCCCCTCTGTATCCGCTCAGTTTCCCCGTTGCCCGTATTTCGGGATTCGGATCGGATTCTACCGGGATCAGAATTGAAATTTGGAATTCTTGGAACAACAACTCTAAAAATCGAATTGCTCTCCCAGTGTGTGTCTACGGTGGTGTCTAGTAGATCTTTTAAGGAGTATCTTGAGGCTTCAGGACTTCTACTTCCTGTCAAGTCAAAGCCACTGACAGTTGACAGTAGTGTGTGTAACCATTTTATTCAGCGACAGCTTCAAATATTTATATAGAATAATATATAGGTATCAACAATCGTTTTGGTTCTTCTTCGTGTTTTTGTTTTATTTTTTCTGTACCAGCTTATAATATTCTCATAGCTGTCCATGAGTCGTCAGTATTAAGATTAGCACACAAAGAATAGACATTTAAAGGCCTAGGAATATTATTAGAGAAGGCCAAGCACACTGCACAACGGATCAGCCATTAACACAGAGGAGGATAAGCGAACGTTAGTTGTTGTTTTTACTATTTACATATTTTTCTCCAAAATTTCGGTGTACACAATTTTATTTTGAATTAACAAGACTTTAAAAGATCCACAGTTGACAGTCAATAGTGTGGGAACGTGGATGGTGGAGCAGTCAGGATTGTGTGTGTACGTGTACGATAGCATTGTATTCGGGCTTAACAAATAATATATTGGTGAACGACAAATTATGACTGTAGCAAGCATCACGTTATGTAATTTGTAGGTACTTGAAAAATCGAATATTTCAGTTTACCTATCATCTAGTTTTATTTCGCAGCTCGTAGTTTCTAAACTTTGTATTTACAGGTATACTGTCAGTTCTGAAGTTGCAGTCCCAGTTTATAAGTCGAAATGCGTACTTCAGCGTCGGCATTTTTTGTTACTTTCATTTTGTATATTATCTAGGTATGTTGAGTTCTGATGTGATTGTGTGAGGTTTGGAAGTTCACAGCTTTTATATAGTAGTTACTTGCACTTGCTGGTTAGTTTAAACATGTTTACTCTGTGACAGGCTGCGTAATTAATTGGAATTGCATTTGCAGTTAATTTGTTTCTACTTGATGTCTTTTATTTTTGCTCATTGTTATTTATTTTGTTACTCAGTTTGGCAGTAAGTTCACAACAACAACGTGATTAGTTACCTCGAACCGACACCAAGACCGAGACTGGAACGCCAGTAGGTAGTCATAATAGTTGTCAGTAGCTCAGTAATTATGAATCATTAATTAATCAGCGTTTTATATTTATGTGTATGCCGTCAAAGTTCAATGTTGAATGTTTAGCTGAAAAGGTTTTTGTCGTATGTAGTGAAATCGTTAAGCGTTAAAAAGAAATGAAATCAAAATGTTTCAGCATGGGTACATGTACGTACAAGGCACTGTTTTGCCCACAGGAAAAAAAAGAGATGATAAAAGTCTAAACATCACGTCAAATAGTTTAATTTGAGCAAATTATACAAAAATTTTCTTTCAGGATAAAGTGATCGAAAGGAAACTAGGACTACCACATACAGCGTACTACAAAAGGAATTATTGCTGATTATCATAATTGCAAATTACTGTGAATGTACCCAAGTTGTCTCGTCTGACAAGTAAGGCTTGTCATTACAATTTTACAAGTGTTGTTGGTTCTGTGCTGTGTGTACGTTACCGGCTGAGGCTGACGAGTGCAATAGAAGATTCATACATACTTAGATGTGAGTGCCAACAAACGCCAACTTCGCTTCACTCACTCACGTACTTACATACATATTGTAATTGTAAATCCTTGATTGCCGAATTAACTGCCAAGGTTAGTTCTACGACTCCTACACTTCTTTCTCACCAACTGACAGCTAACAACTATAAAAGCTGCCCTACAGTTTCCCCGTTTTCGATTTGTTTAAGTATTTGCTAAATTATCACACTGTACAAATAGCTCCATTCATGATTGAGTTACTCAATTCAACATCAAACTAACAAGGAAATCAATCGTAGAATTATTGCAGCTTGCAGTTTGCATTTGCAAATAAGATTTTATTGCTCATGTGAATGTTGTGAATCGCCAGTGTGGAAATACTTCTAGTACGACAGGCACAGATAACTTGGATCAAATTGAGTTAAATTAAATAGCCTGGAGTGCTACATTCTTGGGTGTTTTTATCGTTTTATGTATAGCATTGTACCCAGACACTGTGAAACCCCAACTTCGATTCATCTGGACCGACGGATGAGCGTGTGTACGTGTAATATTTATATGTCTCAAAGTTAAAGAATTAATTCCGGAGCAAGAAAGGAGAGGAAAAAGGAAGGAAATACATATACGGCCGGGGATGGAACCGCTGATACAGTCGTTCACTTTCTCATTCTCGTTCTCCTTGTAAATGTAATTACTCCATGTACTTACTAGGTTGACCATAAGTAAGTATTCTACGCACGCATAAAACAATCCTACATTGAAAAGTTTAGTGGATTGGATCCAGTCAGAATTTAAATATGTACCCGGCTCCAACGAGACATCCACCCGCTGGGGTAAGTAAACTCTTTACGGTTAAAATCTAATACCATCTACTTTTGTTCACTTATACAATTACAATTCATGTGTGTATTACGAACAAATCCTGGTCTATTCTATTCTACATCATTCACAATTTAACAAGAAACAGAAACTAAATACGAACGACGGCTGGGTTAGGGTGAGAGAGTGAGAGGGGGGCAGGGAAAACAGAAACAGGGCAGGCAGGAAAAAAAAGGAAACTTCAACTTCACGAACAACAACAAGAGTAACTACAAGTACACACACACAAATGCAACTTGGAAATCGAAAGAGAAACTAAAACTAGGAAAGACGAAACTACTACGAAACTGACCGACCCTTCCGAAATCAATGTCGAGTCGAGAATGACCGACCGACCAACGGATCAGTACTTAAACTTCAACCATTCTATAATAGCACGTACTTAAGCCTCAACCTTAACTTCAAACTTCCCCTTCCTTTGGGTTCCTCCAACTTATTGTATGTACTTACCCACCTATCCTTACTTTTAAGTGGGTACCTTGGATATACATATAATTATACATATATGGGACTTGGATGTATTATGTATCACTGTGGAAGTCTTGTAGGCATGTGAAGCCTCTTTTAGAATGTTTCCAAGTATCTCATCTACGGTTGGGTTCGATATTTGGTGCCATACTTGCCACCATGAACCGTTCTATTTATGTAGACATGTACGTATGAACTCCCCGAAGTTTCCTTAGTTTCTTTAGATATACCTACCTTGTTGGGTTGAGTTTGTTCAACATGTATTCTACCTATCCAAGATTACGATGGTTGATGGCTCCCATACCTTTTTTTCCCAATCCTGTTCAAACTGTTCAACAGTTCACTCTGTTTACTATCTTTGTCTGTTTTCTCAATTATTAGATATGTACACACGACATGGCATGGCAAAGAAGGATAGGATAGGCAATGCAATACAATTCTTCTGCTGACGACCACGACCCACGACTCAAAACTCAAGTATCTTCTGTTTACTATGTATATATTATATTTATATCCTCATTATTTCTACGTCCCTATTTCCTATTTCTTTTCCTTTTAGTATGCGTTCAATATTCAAAGTCGAAATTCGAATTCGATGCAGACTTTCAAAGTCTGTTCTGTTGTGACGTTTGCCTTACAGATATTAGTTATTGTTCAAATAGGGATACCGTCTGCATTGTAGACATGATAAATATAGTTATGATAGGTATATAATAATTATATACCTACATCTGTAAACTTTAAGCTGTTACATTGGAGAAGTGGAAGTTAAAATCGAATCCAGAAGATTGTAATAGAGGATATAATAGAATATGCATTAAACAATAGACATTAGGCGTTAGACTCTTATTTCAAATGCCATCATCCAAAAATAACTTTTATGTAATGCATGCATTTATGCACGCTTCAGTTTCTCTCTCTCTCACTCTCCAGTTGCTCGCCCTATCCAAGTACATGCCATTGCATTTGGAGAGTCGTCAGAAGTAGTAATACTTAGCAGCAGCAGCGTCGGTGAGTCAATAATAATAGGCAAAGAAGGTACTTTAGTAAGAATACATAGTACGTAGTTTAGTAGGCAGTTTAGTGCTAGTGATAAATAAAATGTAGCTAACAACTTTAGTTTAACTTTAGACTGAGAGCACAGTGGTCGTGGTCGTACTCACTATCACATTGGGAGTAGCAACCAGGACAAGATGAGGAGCTCTTAAAGCTTTTACATCAACAAGGCTGCATTGATTAGCAAACTAAAGTGGTCTTCATCGTTCATACGATATGATTATGTTAAAAGTATGGGGATACATTTTTACTATCCTGATAGTACCGTTTTTATGTTTCTATTTATGATATTTAGGCAGAGATACGTTTATTATTTTTATTATTATTGCTTCGTGCAACTAGCACTGATCATCGGCATTAGATTTTTTATGTGAGCTAAATCCATAATCATAATTATAATCCCTGCACACACGTATGTACGAATGTCTAGGTAGTGTGTTAATGTTAGTAACTGGGTATATTGAAATAATTATTACTTTTCTGCTGTATGTATAACCTTTATTTTTGGAATATTCAAGCAGTTTATCCTATAAAATATTTAAACATATTCTCGTTAGGTATAATTATATTATAGCACACCATAACTACTACATAAGTACTGATTGTTTAGCCGACATCCAGTGAGTCAACTCGACTGGAATAGTAGTGGAATGCTTGACGCGGCATTTCTTCTGCGCCATATTATAATTATTATGGATAGTGATGGCGATGACGTTAGTGATGATTGTACTTGTGAACAATATACGGTTTTTTGAACATAATCTGAATTTGGATTTCAATGGAATTTTATTTTATTTTTTGTGTTTTTTTTCAATAGGCCCCTCCTTCAGGTGGAGGACCCTTAAAATTCACAATAGCTGAAACACTGGAGAGGATCAAAGAGGAATTCAATTTTCTACAAGCTCAGTATCACTCGTAAGTGTACAGTATATATTTTTTCAATCGACCTTACTAGAACCTACGACGACTACCACTACTACATACTACACTTTTAAAAGTTAAGTTCCCACTTCCACTTGTCAAGATCTTCCTATGATGGATATGAAAACGATGCCCATATAGATATCCCGTGGTCTGTATAAGTTGTAGATTGTAGACCTTTTCAACTTATGCCTCCATTAAAGTTTTGTAGAGATTAGTGCATACATACGTATTATGCATGTCCCTTCCACATTTATTATATACGTGTACACAGTATAATATATATTGTATGCTCGCAATAGCTCTAGTTTAGTAGCTTGGTGTGCCGTGATGGCTGATTAGTAGACATATGTTTCCCCTCTCAGTTATTTTAATCCTCTTTTTTAACTTCCATATTTTTATAATCCCAGTTCAATCCAATCTAGTATCTATGTATGTTGACTGTTGTTTGTGAGTAGGTAAGTTAAGTATTTTATGTCCCTATATATTAGAATGTGGGTACACGCTGATAACACAGTTTTAAAATCCTTACTGATACGTGACCGCATAGAATGCGTCAAATTTAAAATCTAAATCCATGTAGATGATCAAAGGTTAAAAATGTTGTGTTTAGGTAGGTATGTAGATGCAGTAGTTTTCAATTTTTGGTGGTGTGCTTACAGATAATGATATTGCTCTAACATAGTACTCCCATTTAGGTAGGTTTTATAATATGAAGAAGCATGGAATAATTATGTTTACATTAGTAACTGTATTGCTTTGTATGTGTACAGTATATACAAATTTATTTTTACATACATAAATATCATAATTATTTGATTAAATACTTATTTCCTGACAATTACTATGTACTTTATTTTATTATTCCCTGCATAGTTGAGTACGTACTAGTAGCGACTGCAAATAGTTACAACAAACAACTAAACAAACAGAGAAACAGTTCCAACAACATTAAACATTGTATAGGTACCCAAGTTTATTTTGTGTGTGATAAAACACAACTACACAACATTTGAGTATTGACTTTGATTGTATCGTTTGATTCCGTGTGTGTACCTATTTCTAATCTGTCTCCATTGCATAGCTCACAGTTACTTAAGTTGGGGTGTGTCGAGTGACTTGAGTCTAGTCCAACTATTGCTACTACTATTCAGTCCTAGTTGTACATGACACGCTACAGTTTTTCATCAGAAAATCAACATGGCACACCACGAAAAAAAATACAATACAGATTTAAAATAATTACTATGTTGTTGAAAAAAAAACGACACACAGATATTTCTAAATATAAACAAATACTATTTAACTATTTAGAGTGCACATCTAGATACAGTGAATATTATATTGAAATATACGCCGTTGAATACTTTCCTAATAATTTCACCCTTGTCGTCGCCGTAGAGTTTGACTTTGCACTTGAAATTTGGAAAGCATAGTGTGCTATTCTACGTAGGTAGGTAAGGCATGTAGGAAGGTGCATTAGTGAATGTGGGGGCATATGTACAAGTAGAAGAAAGACGACGACAAAGAAATGGGTGTATAATATGGATGTTACGTCAAACATGAACATCAGTGTTAGCGCCAGAAGGAGTTGCCACAAAAAGCTTAAATGACTGGATACTTTAAAAAGAGAATGAGAATAGGAGAGAGAGAGAGAGAAAAAAAGATAAAATTGACGGGCATAAAAACTGGAGCTCAACCATCCGTTGAAGGGGTTGAGTTGAGCTGAGATGAGTTGAAATGAAATATATGTGTTGGTCTGTACGCAAGAGAAAAAAAATACTAGGGATAAAAAAAATCGAAATCAAATGACTATTGTATTTTAATCTATGTAAGTATTAAATTAGGTAGGCAAGGTAATGGTAATAATACTATGTAATTGTACACGGAGCATGTCCTCTATAATCTGTGTAACAGCCAAGATATGGCAATGGCATAAGAGAGCCAACAACCAATGCCCACGAAGGTGAAGGTGTATTAAAAAGATAAAGATAGGCAGTCGTGTGTATTGTAGTACTGTAGGTAATCGTTAGTAGTGTTTTTAAGCCATACCAAGCCAAGTACGACGGAGCCTTCAAGAAGTTTTACGTTACGTGAACGTGTGAGTGTGAACTAGTAACATATTTTCATATAAGTATCTACAATCTTGGTACATGAGTTTAGAATCAAGATTCTCAGATCCTTGCGTTCTCTTGTGTTCTCCTGTGTTTTATTATGACTTTTTTTTATCGCGTACATAATATTCTGTTGAGGAATGAATGATGCTGATGGCTGATGGTGATGCTGACGTTAGACGTTATGTTGTTATGCTGTGCTCTTATGTTCCTTTAATGGCTTAAGAGAATAATATGGTAGCTTGTAGAGGCATCATCATCATCATCCTCCCTTCCTTACTTACCTGTGTTAACTTTATCCTTTAAACAAAATATTTAATACCTATACCAATATATATCTAGTATATGCCTAGAGTTATACACATCTGTAAGACAAGAATGAAAGGCACAGGGAGCTTATTATATAATGCTCTTTTTA